>JAUZND010026227.1:0-48465 GCA_034780555.1 Coelogynopora nodosa
TCTAAACCATATAGCATAGTATAGTATGAACTCTACAATCGGTACATTGTGCGTTTGGCTGAGTACAATTTAGCCAATAATTCTCTGTGATCTATATAGTTCTTTCAACAAACAATGACATGTTTTGCTTGACACGTGTTAAATATTACTATTATCATAGTGGGTTCATACAATTTATTTCAATTGCAAAAGATGGTCATCGTTCTGTATAAAGATATATAACTGCTATTTATAATTTTGTAATGTGTATCATATTGTAAATATAAGTTGTATACATATTTATAAAATTTTAATTGCACCAAGGTTCTGAACAATTTAATGAATCCCTGTGTATATATGTGTTTATATCAATTATTCTGAGAAAAAACATGTGAGCATACTATAATATATAATTATATTATATATATATATATATGATTGAACTATTTAGCAGTACATTATAAATTAATAATCTATTAACGTTATTCAATTTAAATTTCAAATTCAAAAAAGAATTATAGTAGAATTAAATACTTTTTTATTAAATTGATTTTAAGAGTTAATGTATATTCACACAATTTTAACATGCATAAGTTATTTAAAATGAAAAATACTTAGGTATTAAAATATATATTTAAAAATTCCTACCTCTTAATAGTGTAGGTTTGAAAACAATTGAAGTTATCTCCAAATTGACTTGAAATAATGTCCCATCTGGTTTACCGCTTAGAAAAATTAGTCGTTTATATAGTCGATAATCTCCACTTGTACAGTCATCTTTATAGATTATGTCTCCCGCTTCGTTATAAACCACATAGTCTGGTGAAGATATTAAGAAAAACCCACTTTCTGAGGAGCAGTTTGGCTCCAATGAATCACTCATTAGATTTGCGTTTTCCTCTAATTGTCTCTCTAATGTTTTGATATTATAACGTACTTGTCTGCTTGGATTATACTCAATCATACCACCTAATATTAGGCCCATCTCACTATAAAATAATTCAGTGATTAAATTTATAGGCAGCCCCAATGAATTGACTAAATATATCTCTTTGCCTCTATCATATAGCACTTCAAGGTCGTCGCCGTTATATCTTCATGTAATAAATCAATTTCCATGTTTCAATTGTTAAAAATAGTCAAAAGCGTCACTTGTAACAAAGAATTCAAAATTTTAGTAGAATTAGCGAGAGACGCTATAGCTGGATACGACCGTCAATTCCAAAAAATATATGAAAAATGAGCTCTCACAAAAATTACACGTCTTATATAATATTTTAGTTTAACTTTTAAGTTTCGGTTTCAATTATGTCATCGCGAGTGCATGACCTAGATATTGGACAAACAGTGATGCAGAGGGCGCACTTCTTAACTACTAATACTATGTTTTGTATAAAGAAATATTTAATTTCTTGTTTTTATTATAACTACAAAATTATTATTTTTAAAAACTATCTATAATAGCGCCATATTTTTTCATTTTGGAACCCCCTGGCACAAGTCCCTGCCAGTTTATGTGTAATGATATTTTTAATTTGTTTGCTTAAACCGTTTTCCCATTTATAGATTCCACCATATTTATCTTCACGCAAACGACGAGACAGTCTGCACGTCATAGCAAAATTACTATCTCGAAATATGACATAAGCGCGTTCCAGATATGCACAGTCTGGAATATAAGTGAGTCACTGAAGATGCCTAATCAAATAAATAAATAAAAATGAAATTTTTTGTACTGGATTCGCTTTTTTAAGGAATTTTATTTTACATAACAATAATATAATGAAACATATTTTGAAATAATATACAAACATTTAAATTACAAAATATGAATAAAATAAATTGATTAGAATAAAATATTATGAACTGAAAATACAAAAGAACTAATAAATCTAAATCCGTAGAGTTTATGGTGTATAAAATAATGTAGGAATTTATTAAATATAAATTCATTGCTGCCCTGACATTCATCCGTGGTATCATTATAATGGATCCATGAATTTTTATTAAATATGAAAGTGGTATAATGTCCACTGTTAATTGATTCTCCGTGGTGTAAATTCTTGGGGCTTAATATGTAACTGGAATTATTAATTAATATATGTTTTGTTAATTGTATATTATATAACAGTTTATTCTAGAGAAATATTAAATCGTTTAATTTAAGGTAATATTAATAAGTTAATCTTTAAGTGTGTGTGACGCAGTTGGATATGTAAATATTAATTTTATTTGATATCTCTAATGGAAGTGACGCCAAAAATAGGCTTTTCAAACACGCTCCCCCATTACGCAACGTACCGCAACAGCAAATACCCCCTGTTAATTAACGTTAAGCGCGGACGGACACCCCATTTGTAAGGAAATATACAATTAATTTTTACCTTTACCATGTTTACCTGTATGAAATAATGGTTTGTGACTATTGGTACATTTAATTTTAATATATCCAAAACACATTGATTCATCATTTTCCATTTTTACATATGTTTAACACACTAAAGTAACATACTATAATTAATCAACAATGGTTTTTCTAACTTAATCTATGTACTGCTCAGCTTTCTAAAAAAACATATTAGCGTAACGTAACGTAACGGAATATACCCTCATCCTCCGTTACGCGCCATTACGCAACAGAAAACACCCTTCGATCTTCTTCTGAGTAACGTTATTTGTGAATGGTCCCGTTCTTGTGTTTGATAGTTTACAAACTGAAAAAGTAAAACACATATATTGTTTTAAGTAATACAAATAATATATAATAATTATTTTTTGAACCAGGAAAATGTTTTCAGGAATTGGAACAGCTGTTAATGGTAAAGTAACCTTTTTGATATGTTCAGTAGCCTATTATTCCTTAAATTATACTTTATAAATTGTTTGATTTCATGCTCAGCCTATTTAATAATTTTGTACCATTGCATATTATTAGTTATTGGTGGTAAGTTATGATGTATTGAAATAAAATATTGAATATTACATCTGTGCAGCTATATTTATTTACAATGAAAGATTTATGTGGCTATCTAGTGCAAAATTTAGCAATTGCTGTTGTAATACTTATATTTAAATTTTACATAACTATTTATAACAGTTAATTAGGTAAGATAAACAATAATGATGTATGACTGTTGGCAAGAGACACTGACAGAGTTAGCAAATTACAATGATTCGCAAACTGTCTGGACAGAAAGTAAATATTTAAACAGTCTGAAACTGTTTAGATAGTTTACAAACTGTCAGGTAATAAAAGTTATAATAAATTAATTATATATTAAAAAATATATATGGAGTTTAGAATAAAAAATGGTAATGTTAGTAGTATAGAGTGAATGTAATTCTTTACATTTTCATAACATTTATAATTTGCAAACAGTCTGGACAGTAATATGAGGAAATGCTCTACATTTCTTAAACACCATTTTTCACATGTGGTTTTCCCAACAACTTCATATATAGTAAATTTATAATAATCAGTAAATTTATGCCTTATGCCGTAATATAAATAATAATTATTTAAAAAAAGGGTAATACACAATAAAATTACAATAAAACAACAACAGTAAGACTAATAATGTATAAATGCTTTTTGCACATAGTTTTAATTGAAGTTGTTATTTTAATTTGAAGCTAGTATATTTAGTGTATTCATTTACATATCATCAGTGAGTAATTTATGATTTATTTATGGTCCAGACAATTCACAATCTGTCTGTTTTATTCAGTTGGTTTGGGAAATTGCTTTCTCTCTGGATGGCACTGGTGGATCCAGTATTGCTCCCAAGGGGGGGCGCAATGTCAAACTGGTCCTTGGCTATGTGGGCAGCTTAGCCTATGAATTAGCAGCACAGGCGGGAAAAATGCGTTTTTCTCTATAGTAAATGTTTAAACCAGAGGGCGGCCGAGCAAGCCCTTTGGACTCTCAAGGGGGGGCACACACTGCACCCCTCCCCCCCCTAAATCTGCCACTGGATGGTTTACAAACCAGCAAATTTCAAGTTACATCATCAACATGGCCATGCCCATTGTATATATGTGTCAATTTCTTTAGAATCATATTTTTATAAATATGTTTACCTACTCAAAAAAAGTGCTCAATTTTTTATTAAAAAAATGAAATGCAGTTTTACAAATATATGTTATTTATTAATTTTGCTCCAAACACAATTGTTATAGTCTTTTATATTAGAATGGTAACTATATGATAAACTATTACTATATGTAGGCTTATATTAATAATGTATAATTTATAATTAAATATTTTATTACACAAACAATCATTATTATGTTATGTATTATTACATATAAGTATATAGACCATGTGTGATATATCATTTTAGTTAATTAAACTTAAAAAATGCATCAAATTAACATACATTTAATATCCACATGCAATATACCATTTTAATTAATAAAGCTTTTAAATTACATATATTTTATTGCCATGTGCAATATAGTATTTTAATTAATAAATTTATATAAATGCTATATTGAATGTGGATATCAGATGTATGTCAATTTAATATAATTTACTTGTTTTTTAAATATTTTTATATGTTTTGTATTTATTTAGACCCTACATATATTTACATTTTACACAAAATGATGACAACTATTTACTATTAAATAATCAACAGACCTCTGCTGGAAAATTGAGCTGTTGTCTGGAATTTTTTTTATTAAATTAGTTCAGACATCCTGATTTTTTGTATTTTACTCATACAAAAGTTCTGGGAATAAACTATAAAATATATAAAATATTATTATATTAATACAATAATATATTGTTTTATAATTTTATATTACATTGACATTATTTAAATAATTAAATTTTATACATTATTTTTAATTACAATATTTTTATTATTTATTTACAAATTAACTCTATTTATTTATTATATATCACATAATACATTTAAAAATCTATGATATATAATGATATATTAATTAATAACATTATATAATATTTGATCATGCTAAATATACATTTTATTTTTTATTTTTAAAGTTTTTTTTATTAATAATTATCATTTAAATATTAACCATGTAAATTAAAAAACTATATATAATAATATAAGTAACCTTCCATTATATAATATATATTTTACAACTATAATTTATATTAATTGATCATGCTAAATAAAAATTTATTATTTATTTTTAAAGTATTTTTTTTATTAATAATTATCATTTAAATATTAACCATGTAAATTAAAAAAAACTATATATATTAATATAAGTAACCTTCCATATTTAGCATGCAAAAAAGTTTAAAGCATATTTAAATGTACAAAATCTAAACAAAAAATACTGCTTATTCACAGGATGATTTCATTGCTTTATTATTAATTATTTGACCTTGTGGTATTACTTTTTTTCAGATAAATATATATGCTTAGTATTAAAATAATAATTATTTTACATAGTCAATACTTTTAATTAATAATTATGTTTTAAAATCAAAATATTTATAAATTATTTGTCAATAATATCATCCCTTGAAAAGGCAGTATTTTTAAGTTTCGATTTTGTACATTCAGGTTCATTTTAGACTTACTGCATGCCAAATACAAAAGGTTTCCTAGTAATATACTATTATGTTTGTAATATAAAAAGTTTGGTAATCTAAAATTAATATAACTATATAATAAATGTTAATATTGATTTATAAGAGGGCAAGTCAAACCTGTAGATTTTAAAAATAGTCTTTTAAAATCCAAAAAAGCAGTAGAATAATTAGGGACAGGCTGGATTATAAAGAAAACATGTGTAACAACTAATATTTATAATAAAAAAGGGAGGAAAAGATGACAAAAAATCGTGTGGCACTTTTGATTCTTAGTAATAATTCATATATATTTTTTACTTATTAACTTTTATATTATTATCAATAATTTTATATGCCTAATACAAAAGTTTGTATAGCTTTTTATATTGAGTACATAACAATATTTATTTACACAATGGTAATAATGTTTTTTATTTGAATTTTTCAATTAAAAATGTAAACTATTAATTAATAACATTTGTTAATTTAGATTTGTAAGTTTGAATATGTTTTAAACTTTTTAATGTAAAAAAATATGAATGCTTACCACTATCTTTCTCTAACATTATTTTATATAACCCTAAACTAACTGGTAAATATTTCATATATTAACTATATTAACCTGATACATTAGTCACACTTTTATTTCTGTATATTAAAAGACTAGGAACTAAGCTTTTAAGTATGAATCTGTTATAGTATTTACCTATAATAGATTTTTATTTTAAAGCTATTTTCATATTTTATTAAAAGCTATCCTTTATATTTTTCCTATATTAAGTTCTGGAACCATTAGAATCGATTAATATACTATATGATCTACAGCAAACTTCAAGGGCTCTATCTAATTGTAGCGTTTTGGAAAAGTTCATGACTAGATAAAGGCAAATGATAATCAATAGACAATAGTTAAAACAGAACAGATCAAAAGGAAGAGAGATAATTAGGTTTTAGAAAGTGTAAACCTCTGTTTAAGTTTATGACTACTATGTTATGAACATGAATATGTGGCTATCAAAAATACTTACATGAAATTTATTTTTACAATTATAAAAATAGTTTTAAACTATAAAAATTAAAGGACTACCCAGCACAAAAAGCATTGAAGAAATAAGCAGTATAAGGTCTGGAGGAATACATTGCTATTGAAAAAATAATTAGAAATTTGGTATATGGAAATATTGCTACGAAATAATATTATATCATGGAACAAGGGAAAAATCAACATTCTATCATTAAAAAAGTATAAAAGAATAGTTGTTTGAACTTCAAGTTTGAAAACATATTTTTTGTAATTCAAATTTAAAAATTATTGAAGTGAATTGTTTTTTGTATCTTTAGTGAATTCTTGGGCTAATGCTTAAATATATTGTCATAAAATAAATTTTTGTGCAAATAATTTAGGGTTTGTTGAAAGTGATATTGGGACCAATTCAGACCATATCAATATATATATAATGAATTAATCAGAAACCTATTTCCACTTGTAAGTTTAAATTAAAAGTGTGTTCTCATATATGTACAGTTGAAACATGGAATTTGTGCTTTTTGTAGTATTTACGGTTTTTTATAAGATAAATTTTAAACAATATAATATAACGAGAGAGTATTTGTTATTATTATAAAGAGAGTATTTGTTGAATTTAATAAGATTGAAACAAACCGTATAATTTAACAAAACAGTACATGTGTAATCTCAAAAAGGAATTAAAAATACATGTGGATTAAAATATTTACTGGCGATTCAATCTGTATTTTCAGCTTAGTATTAAACCATTAAAACGAATATATATTTTAAAACATATTTGGCAATCTTTAAATTAGACGAAATTCATTGTTATGACACATTTGTGTGCAATGTCATATTTTATTTTATTAAATTTGAAATTTATCAAAATATAATTATACGATTTCTGAACAAAGTAAAGACATATGCTATAAATAATATTGTAAATATACTATTGTCCATTTACATTATTGTGTTTCACAATAAAATGTATCATGTGTATGTGATGATGCAATATGATGTAACAAAAGAACAAATTGGTTTGGATACCAAGCTGCAATTTATATCAATATCAACTATACAAGTAACTCTTAAGTATGGGGTAGTCTACTTATATTTAATATGTTTTATTTGTCTATTTATTTTATTTTAGCTGGACATCGACCAGAACTTCTAGAAGTAAGTTTAATTATTTTTACTTTGTGTTAATATAAATATTTATTGCAATGCTCTGCTATGATTTGTTATTTGATATTGTATTTTCAAATATTTTCAGGATGTTAAGCTCTACAGAACCGCCCGTGATCGGGAGAAGTAAGTTTAAACCATGAAATGTGCTCTGTATTAAAAGTGGAGTCTTTTTCATATGTTGTCTGTCTCCTTGCAAATTTCAGGTATGATAATTTAGCAGAACTCTATGCTGTTATTAACACACTGCAATGCTTACAGAAGGCCTACATAAAGGATAACATTTCCTCCAAAGAGTAAGTCCTCAATGGGCACATGTTTTAATCAGCTAAGCACTAGTCTGTTGGTATATAGAATATTCCGTCCTTGAATTTTCGGTCCCATTTCACAAAATCCGTTCCTTTTAACAGAGAAGGAAACTTATATATTTATATCACACGTCTTGTTATTAGATTATATTGATCAAAAACAAAAGAATATAAAGTATAAATTACTAATATTTTTTTGAAATTCGTTGGTGTAGAGTTTTGACTATTTTTTTCAATTAAAAAATGATAACATTTTCTTCGAAGAAATCTTACAAGAAGCATGGTTTGTGTTTATTTGTTGTTCTACTTAAGGGGCAGTATTATTCCGTCGTTGGTCTATCTTAATTTATTTGTAATATTCTTCAGATATACAGCAGCTTGTTCCAAACTTCTGGTGCAGTATAAAGCGGCATTCAAGCAGGTTCAAAGTGAAGAGTATCCCACGGTGGAGGATTTTATGACGAAACATAAGGTATCTGAATTTTTTTCTGTGCTACCTTTTATGCGTTTACGTGTCTCATAAATATTAAACAATATTAGCTATGGTGGTTTACAATATTTAATTCTCATGCATATATAATTAACGTTTTACTAGTTTAAAACAAAATCAATAATATTAACATAAACTAAATATAATTCATTCGCATTTTGTGAATATTTGCGTGAAATTAATAAAATTTTTAATGATAAAGAAATGATAAATATGCACTTTATTTAATTGTGCGGGAAATGAGTATAACACGTCTGTGTAGTAAATACTGACATGTTTCATAATAATTTTTTATGCAAATTTATACGATTGTTTAAATTAATATTTTATTATTAATTTGGCCATTATTTACTTCAATGATGGGGAACATAAGCTTCTTTTTGATATTTTAACGAAATTTTATTCAATGAGTATGTATTGCATAATGATCAGATTAAAAGAAAATACCTAAAAATATAATACATTGAAACTATATAATTTTTTTACACTAATTCATTGGTGTTATGTTCGTTCATTACTCCTTTTTTTAAAATATATCTGACACTATTTTTGTGTTATGAAAATGTAAGAGTAGGTAGTATCCCGTGTTTTTGTTATATTTAGATTGATGTTCGATCTTTATCAATCCACATTTATTTAATAATTCAATATGTAAATTAATTGTAATCAGAATCAATATGTGACAATATAAAACTAACAAAATATTATTTAAAATTGTTTTAATAGAATATTAAAAATTGTATTTTCTTATTGTTTATTTTTATATGTGTTGTTTGCTGGTTCAATCTTGAAAAAATATATAAAGCTGTATTTTGAAAAGTTTCAGGATCACAAATGTATGATTTTAATGTTATTTTCCCTATATTTCAGTCAAAATATAACCATTTCCAATAATTTTGTTGTTTCTTCTATATATGTATTGGATTTTGATTAGTGAAAAAGCATATTTCTATGTCACGAAAACATGTGTAAACCCTATGATTTCTAATGAACACGGCTACATTTGACTATCATGTTGCAGTCAACGACAACAAGAGATTTTTTGAAAAAAAAAGTATTTAAACTAATATTTGAATATATTTCCTGATAAAATAGTAATATACTTATTTTAATTTATTACAAATATATTATTTTATGTTTTTGCATACGGTGAATGAGGCACCTTTTTATTTGTCTTGATCAAACAAAGTTCCGTGTCGCTGGCGCAGTTCAGTGCAATTTTAGCCATTATTTAATTTCAAGAAGCAACATTTTTCTTGTTTTTAATTTAACTGAAAATTCAAATTTTATGACTGACTACCTTTGAATTAAAACAGATTCTAAACTGTTATAGTGTCAACTTAGCAGAAAAATATTACATTGAATAACATTTAATTTACCGTTTCTTATATAGCAGTCTTATAGCGAAACTATGTCTTCGTTTAGTTGAATTCTATTTCAAACAACAACCTTTAGATGGATTGTCCAGCTGCTTTAGAACGCATTAAAGAGGGCCGGCCAATTACAATCAAAGATGACAAGGGAAACACCAGCAAGTGTATCGCAGACATTGTCTCTGTAAGAATTGTTTTTTTGTTTGTTCTAAATATTCCCTTTATCATCTCCGAAAAATATTATTGACGTTACAATTGTTTTGTTTTAGATTAATATATGTTGTCCTATAAAAGTTACAAAATAAGGCATGTAATGGTTTTACTAAAGCCTATATTCAGGGGTGTGAATCTTCTGCTATTTAGCGTAACTCTGCTTTTTTATAAAAAATTTGATAATTTTTGAGATTTTTTCAAATCTGCAATAAAAATATGGTAAGGTGGGGGGGGGGGATGTTGAAAAATATTCTATATACCTCTTATTCATTATTAAAAATTATAATATTTTTAAATAAAGATAGTTAAGTTAAGAAAGTTTTGAATATATTTGGTTTTGAGATAATAATAATAAGTGGTTTATTTTATAATAATAATAATAATAAGTGGTTTATTTTATAACAGCACCTTAATGAAAATCTAGGTACAATAAGTATGTATGTATGTATAAGGAAAAAACGTAGAGAACATAATTAAAAATAATAATATTAAAAAAAATTAAAAAAAAGAGATGTCGATTATTTATTTTTATATTGCATATATTATTTTAATATTAGTTAATTCTTCGATTATCGATATTAACCTTAATCACCTTAATTACCTTAATTATGAACGTTGCAATATTTAATTATGTAACGTTATATATACCTACTATTATATTTTATAACAGTATATATTTGCTGTTCAAGTGACAACACGTCAATTATAAATGTCATAGCTCTTGTAATTTTAAAAATTATTTTAATAGCAGCGAAAACATATCTATTTATGAGTTAAATAGTTTATTATGCTTTTTGTACAATTTCAAGTGCACCCGATTGGCCATGTTATTTTTAAAATCAAAGTTTTGAATTCCTTTCTACTCTTCTTGGTTAAAAGTTTACTTTTATGCGGCTATCTTTCAAACTATTTCAGGTCTTTATCACAACCATGGACAAACTACGTCTAGACCTTCGTGCTACTGACGAGGTATGTTGCTTCGGCTATCACTTCAGCGTGACATCTTAACGCATTGAATGAACACGCCGTGTTAATAATGGTTTTATCACACCTGTACATAAGCTTGGTATCAGCGGTGTCATTCCACTCATTTCTACCCTCAGATTCATCCCGATATACGTGAACTATACGAGACAATGAACCGGCTAAGTATACTGGCACCCGATTTTGAAGGCAAGGCTCGAATAAAGACATGGTGAGTTAGTTACCAAACTCGAGTAATATGAGATATCAGATGTTGAGCTACCTTTATCGGAGGTAAAACAACAAAACATTTAAACTGTATATATATAGACACTTAACTTAATGTTTCTCGTTTATTTGTTACATTAGAGTATTGTTTCGTTCTTACTTAAAAATAAATGAAATCTATCCTTACTTTATAAATAGTTGAACGCAGTTTCATGTGTTATTATAATCAGTATATTTGAGGGTTGCTATCAGCTGGTATTTTGTTTAGTCATTTAACTACATTGGACATAGATATATTGTTTTTGCTCCCAATACATTGGACATAGTTTGGACAAGTGGATTACTCTGCTCTCTTAAGCAGTTTTCTTTTGAGGTGTATAAGTTCATGTTACATTTTTTATTGTTTCAATTTGCTTAGCTAATGCGATATAATAATTATAATATTGTTGGTAGTTACGTATTGAATAATTTTCTGTGTGTTCTAAATATTTGTAGTATATTTGGGTAAAATATGTGTTTTTCAGTTCACACATTGTACCATAATCCTAAACTGTTTTATGACCCTTTTTTGTAAGAGATCATCTGATTTAATGACAATAATAATTTGCTAAACTCTTTTATAAACAAATTTACTACTAGTTAGTAGTATTTTTTGCAATATGACAAATATATAATTATGATAGAAGCATACTTACTAATATTACGTAATTTTTTAAATTAAATTATGCAACTTCTCTTTCTGTACAAAGAAATACACAAAACTATTGAAGTTTTCGTTAAATTGAATAACGATAAATACACCTTAATATGATGCACACAGTTTTTGCAAGAGCAGAGATACAAATTAATAAATTATTATTACATCTTTCTACAGTTCGGTAAGACCTTAGGTTTATCCATTTTTGAAAAAGTCATGGTATTTTATAAAATGTGAGTTTGTTCTACGTTTACCTCTTTTTTTATTACACGGATGTTTATATATTATGTCAATAATTATATTATAGATTGAATTCTGCTTTTAATTATTGTGTTTTTAATAAAACTCTCTAAATAATTTGTGTGGAATAAATTTGTTGTTTAAGTTAATTTTTATGCCGTTTATGAAGACACCACATCTTAAATATTGGTTATATTGTATTCGATTGCATTTTGTAGGCAGAATTTCGAAAATTTTCTTTCTTGTTGATAGTTTGATAGTGATATTTGTCTGATTTGTTATACTATCCCCGTGTTATCGAGTGAAGTAGGTGTAGATTACGTTGAGATAGAATAGGATTTAATTTAAGATCAGATGCTAAACTATTCACCTCTTAGAGCAGCTATGGGTATGATAATATTATATATATATATAATTATCTTAGTTGAAACACCACGGTTTTCGCATCGTCCTTTGAAATATGTGGTTTAAGAATATAAAGAAATCTGGTGTTTTGCAATAATTTTGCTTATGTCTATTTTAGCCAGTTCGGGTAAATATTCGACAGCAAAACAAAACCCTCATCCAGAATATCTGTTGTCGTTTTTCCGAACTCTTGTACCATATTTTACACAGTGCTATTTGAACTAGTCAGCCTATCCATAATTGGTTAATTACAGATTAGAAGCACTCTTCTAAGAAAGTTGTGATTTAACACAAAATTACACAAACTGATCTATGAATCTTACAGGCTATCCTACAGATAGCTAGATAATCTTTCTGCACTAACCTTTACTGATTGGAAACTAACTTTTCATTCCTGTTAACTAATAATATGTTCGTTATATCCCATAATATATATATTTTAAGACATTAGTTTTTGTTAAAAGGTATAATACATGCGCAGCCATGAAAGTTTATAGAAAAGACCAGCAGTGAAATGTCACAGGTGCGAAGCAATGTATGTTTTTATTGTTGGAGGCAGAAAGTTGCTTGTTGGATGTGATAATTACAATCATTATGTATGGAATAGTTTACTATTGGAAGGTTGTTTTTGCCTGCTGAATGGTCAACCTATGCGAGACTTGAATAGTGTCTTTGGGAACAATTATTTCGATATTCTTGAAATTGTTTATGTATAACCCAAGTATACCTGTCGTTATTGTGTAAATCCTTATCACATGAATGACGAAGAGACATTTAATATTTTTTAGCACTATATAAATTTTTGTTGTGTTTTGTTTACAATACATTGTTTTATACTATTTTACGTTTTTCCGCAGTATTATACGTAATAGTATATTATAATTATTTTATAAGAAACAAAAAATTATTGTAAGTATATTTATTTAAATAAAATATTTTTAAAATGATTTTTTTAATATATATATAATTTTTTTATTTAAATCAATAGTCACTTTAATTTCACCATTTTATTTAATCCCTGGGGTGAATCAACTAAGTGTAATTTTTCTTTTACAAGTCGGTATCTTCTTATACCCAACAGGCTAGACAAGCTGGACACGATGCAGGCTTCAGATCAGCTAACGGAAGCGGAAGTTCGTCAGATGCTCTTTGACCTTGAGTCTGCGTATAATGCTTTCAATCGCGTGCTCCACAATACTTAGTGATCTGACTATCCCTCTTGCTGTTTCTTTATATTTCACTCAATATAAATTCCCAGCGCAAACAGCAACATATATAACTTTATATAATATCATGATCCTTTTACGTTGCACACGTTTTTATTATGTCGCTTATATAGTTTTCAAGTATTCTGTTTTTCCGATTGTTAATAGAAAATTATTATTTGTACAAACGTAATCATTTTGTTGTGCTTTACTAATTTTTCTCAGTTACTTAATGAGAAATGTATATGTTTTCTTTAATCGAATAGTTATTAAGATTACGTTATTCAGAGAAAATGTCTGTTTATCTGTTGCCATAGCGACCGTTACATCTTAATTCAGAGTGTTTAGTTGGTACATTTGTTGTTGATCAAGATTTTTCTATAATAAAGACTGAAACATATGACATCTTACATTTTTATTGTTTAATTTTGTCTTCGTTACTTTGTTTTAACAGTTTATATGAAGTTGCATATATTGAAAGTATTTGTATATTTCAAAATGTTATTTATTGTTTTGTTTCAATACTTCGTACGGTTCTTGAAACCGCAAACAACGATGTTGAACCATATCATTAAAAAATAAGATTGACAGATAAATAAACCCGAAGGGATACAATGGTTGTGCTTAAAATGGAAAGTAAAAATTTAAGTTATAAATTAAAAAACAATATTTCTATGACTTTAATAATCTAGTTTCCTTTGTATTTTTGTTTTTTAACATTTCTTTGTTACATTGTTATGTAGACATCATTTATACATACTGTTCGGAATGGTTGTATCAATTTTCTCAAAAAGCTAAAGTTGAAAGTATTCAATGTCTAACTTTTTAGAATAAGTATACAAAGTATATTTAGACTGTGAAGACACTTTTTCTACAATTTTTAAAATTTCTTCGTGAACATAGATTTAAGCAATGACCTATGGCATGACTAGAAAGTTTTTAAAGACTATTTTCTACACTGATGGCATGTTGGTAATATATTTATACTCCCAAAAATGACATTTGTATTTATATGTCTATTTTGAATTTATGCAATTAGAGTCAATTTTAAATATGTTGCACCTCAGAAATGCGCTGCAGTAAAAAAAATGTCAACCCTTATTTCTTGTCGACTATACTAACTATTGCCAATACCAGAAAATTCAAAAATATTTAATAAAGACTGTGTGACTTTTTTTGTATTTGTACGCGTTTTTAATGTTTTAAAACCGTTACAATATTCTGTCTGTAATTTGTATGCAATTTAAAAAATGTTTGCACTAAAAATTCCATCTCCGAAAGTAACGTATACGCTATACAACCTTTCCCCTCGATTCACTTTAAGAACGGAACATCGTACAGATTCAAATTTAGTGTCAAATGTAGCTCGTGAAAATTCAAAATGTAATTGTGTGCGTTTGTAGATATTTTACCTACTTCCTACGTATTTGACCTATTTTAGTATTTTATCTCTATGTTTATCCCCATATTTACTTTAAGAACAGAGCATCGTACAAAGTCAAGTTTGATGTCCAATGTAGCTTTCGCCAAAATGTAGTTTTTTTGCGTTAGTTGATATTTGATCTACTTTGAACCTGAAAATTCAAGAAGATTAAAACAGTTATCTTAGTTTGAATGTTCGATATCGAATTTGATTCTTTTGTTGGTCAATATTTTATCGAACATTTTCAGTTTTATGCATTTCACTGTTTATATGTTATAATCATCAATATAATGTTTTATTAGCCCTATATAAATAAAAGTACATAAAGCTATAGTTTATACTGAGTCTATATGGCCTCAAAAACCAGAGATACGGTTTTAATTTGGTTGTAAATATTTTGTTTGTTTATTTAAAAAATGATCTTCTTAATTATTTTTTGTAATTCATTAATTTGTAATGGACATTCAGGACATTTGAATGATAGATTATCTTAAAACATTTTGAGTAAACTTGTCTAGCCTCAATCGGAGGGATTGAAGTATACAGAGCTACAACATCAAAGCTAAATGGACAATTGCATTTAATACGGTCATGAGTGTTTCCATGAGATTATGTTTCAAATAGTTGATTACTACTTTCAAGGTGAACGGTAACTAATTTAAGTAGAGATTTTAGTAATTTAGTATGTAATTAATTAATTTTAATTTAAGGAGAATTTATAATTTAACCAACATTTTCGAGTATAAATTCTACTAGTACTTACTAAAATTATTTGGTTTGTTACGAAATTACTTGTTTTTTTTACGAAATTACTTATTTTCTTACGAATTTACGAAATTGCTTTATTTCCATACGAAATTACTTGGTTTCCTTACGAAATTACTTGGTTTCCTTACGAAATTACTTGGTTTCCATACGAAATTACTTGGTTTCCTTACGAAATTACTTGGTTTCCTTACGAAATTACTTGGTTTCCTTACGAAATTACTTGATTTCCATACGAAATTACTTGGTTTCCTTACGAAATTACTTGGTTTCCATACGAAATTACTTGGTTTCTTACGAAATTAATAAAAACCTCTACTTAAATTTGTTCCCGTTGAATGTTTGATGATAGCATCATAAAAACCAAATTAAATATGACTAATTATTAAAAACTAAATGAATGAACTTCACATTTCCTGATAACATTCTTTGTAACTGAAACAGTCAATACAATTAGAAAATATTTCTTTCTGTTATTGGTCAGTGTTTTCAGTCTTTTTGATGACGTCATAGAGCCGACACTAAGAAATTCAAAAAAAATTAAATTTCATTTGTGTGCAGATAATTATGAGTTAATACATATCTGTAAGATTTACAGCAGTTTAAGAAGCACTTACTACTATTTTAATGGACCATATATTATGATGGGACTATATCATAGATATATTGGGACTAGTCCTTACCACGTAAAAATATAGATATTGGATTTCTGATGAATCGATTTTACTGAAATCTAGCAGAAATATTTTATTTATCATTTTAGAGATAGGCTTATAAAAAAATTTCCTATATCTTTCTAATATGAATGGGCCTTTTATTTTTATATGTTAATGTCATTTAATTTCTATATACCATGGTTGCGATTGGGTCTAGGTTTTTTCTGCAGTATTTCCATTTCTTTTACCGTTTAATAAATTTTTGTAGCTGATCTTTTTCTTGTTCGTTTAAGTGGCCTCACCAAGCTTAGGCAGCGACAATGATTTTTTGGCATGGAAAACTCTGTGTAGATTTTCTTTGGTTAGGCCATAGTTGCTTAAAGCTTTAATTATGTATAATGTCTTCATGCAAGATGCTAGAGTGTTTGACACATGGTTTTTGTAGGTGAGTTTAAATTGTGAGTTTAAAAGTGAGTTTAATAGAGTGTAATATTTGATCTTGGCCTAGTGAAAATAATTTCTATGGATTTGTTTTCGTTTAAAGATTAATTGTTTCGAATGCCAATTTTTTAATATTAGTGACTTCTTTCTCTCTTTGGGTATATTTGCTGTGGGCATGATTATGTAAATATCATCTGCATATTTGATCAAGCAATTATTTTGTGCACCTCATTGAGGTCGGATGCTGTTATTGCAAAAGCGATAGGACAAATAGCAGAACTTTGTATGACACTTGAGTTAATTGTTAGATAGCTTGACAGGATGTTTTTTTATTTCGTTTTATTTTGATGATTGTTGAAGTAATTAAACCAACCAGTTACTTCTTACTATTGATCATTTTACGGCTTTGTTGAGTAGAGAGGAGTGCTTAACAGTGTCGAAAGCCTTAGATAAATCCAAAGCAATAAAAATTATAGATTCTTCTGTTTCTAATACGATAATATCTGCTTTGAGTTGTTCGATAGCGTGAGGTTTTCTTTAGGAGGCAATATTGAGGGCGTATATTGATGGAAGATTCTTGGTCATGAATTCTTTATTTGTCAAAACCAGATTAGTAGTAGTAGTTATAGTAGTCTTCCTGTTTATGGGTGTTTCTACAGTTTTGTGAGAATCCGAGTATGCTACGTCATTAGTGCTGGTTATTCCGAGGTTAGGAGTATGGGCGGTTCGATGATATTAATGGTTTTTTGATTTAGTGGGTATACACATAACAATGATATTAATTATTACCGTTTTTAGAGTATATTTGGAAATATGATACATTTCATACATGGAAACAATAAATTATATAGGTTTTTGAAATCAAATTGAAATGTTGATTTATGTAACCCAAATATGAATTTAAGCATATAAAATACATCAAACCTATTTTGTGCCTGTCAAATATGGAAATGGAAAATATGAAATACAATGTACATGTAGAAAAAATATAAATTTATTTTTTATATTATTTTCATATTTAATTGAGGAAAATGATTAAAACCATGCAAGATAAAGTCAATAGTTAATCATATCGTTAGTTAATAATCTTTTAAATAAATAAATAGCAATATTATCATAATGTTTAGGTTTATATAAAAAATAAAATAATAATAAGTAACCTTACCATATAAGTATACATTTCGTGTTTTACAATATCTATAAGTAAATAGTATAAATTTATTGTTTAATTTTAAATCAAATAATTAAATTTTAATAAACATAATTTTATAAAACACATTTTTTTCTTAGAAAAATGAGGGTGAATAAATGTCCTTGGAGCAACTGGCCGGCTAATAACTTGTCCGGTGAGCAACTATTCAATGACCAAATATCCTACAGCCGCGTCCAACTGAGACAAGCTCTACTTAAACATTAATCTGATATTAGCATATAATGTAATGCTTGTTTTGCGGATAGTTTCAGAGAGGTAAATAACAATAAAAATACAATAAAATATATGAATAAATATAATTTAAGCTGCTGTGTAAAATTATCCATTATAAAAAAGATTTAATTACAATTAAAAGTTATGCTTATTGTTACCATTACTTAAATATATTTTCTTCTTTTTATAGTGGTTAATTTTACAGAAAGTGGTTTATTTTTTCATGTATTTTATTGGATTTTTATTATCAAGCATATTTAAGATATACATTTTCACTGCAAAATTGGATTGTGTCACAAACTGTTTTATTATTTATATCGAGGTATTATGATCTTAGATATAGATTCAATCTGGCACAGGCCAAATAATGCGTCTTTGATAGTCTATTCTGCCAGAGACAAAAGTGACTCATCAGCTACAATATTGTTACGTATCAACCGATTCCGCCAAATGTGGGCGATGATCAAGCATAGAACATTCCTACGAAGAAACCTTTATTTTAATCAATAGTCACCAAGCTATTGTAGGTACTGCAAAGGCATTGTTACCGCATTTAAGAATTTTCGATAATGCGAAACTTCTTTATTTAATTTCACTTGTTTACATTAGTTTAAATTCTAGTTCATTTATATATCGATCTGACTATATGCCTTTTTGTCGGGGGTAATCGCCCTATACCACAAGAAGTAGTTTCGGACCAATATGCAATAACTGTTACATTTTTTCATAGTGTATAGAGAAATTTAAAGACTACTAAAATTAACATTTTAGTATATTTTCAGTTGTCGCTAATAAATGTGGTGTAGGGTAAATGCGGCAACACGCGCAGGAACGTATACATCATCTGATGTTGAATCATTGTGACCACACACTTCCACTTTAAAATTGCACACTTACACAGTAATGCATGTGGGGACTTCACATTTTTAACATTAGAAATTTAAGTTCTTGTAGTTATTTGAATAACTTTTTTCTTAATTTGTTGCCTATTATTAGCTAATTAATGCTAGTAGTACTATATCTAGAACTAAAATCTAAAACTCTAAGTAATACAGAACTATAGTAGAAGTACTAATGTTAATCAATAAATGAAACAGAATTGTGCTCTGTCAAAATATTTCTATATATTGTTAAAAAAATAACTTTATGATTTGGAAAAAGTAACTGTAATATATATTTTAGAAAATTGAACTATTAAATATTCGTTGTTTAAATTAATTTTAAATCAAATAGGCCAAGCATAAATAGTTACCTGAAGATGTCAAGATAAAGATTTTTATCAAACTTTACCATGTTACTTATTCTAAGTTATCAAGTTATTATTCTACTTGTAATTTTACGCAATGGAATATGTATTAAGAATTATAAAGAATGTATTATTATTTTAGCTAAATTACTTTTACGTTTCCAATGGGGTTTTAACAGTTGAACATATTTTTTTATGTAATACATTACTTACGTATAATACTTTTATTACCGTTATACTTCACAAATGATTTATGCTGTGAAACAATTGCAATTAAAGCAAATATATTGATTATTTACAAAAGTTAAGTAAATTTTATTAGACCATATTAAGGATAAAAAATGTGTAGTTATTTTTTATAATTATGAAAATTTATATTATCCATTTTATTTGTTGGCCCTATTTATATTTAATCATTAAATTATAAAAACGTGCATATACAATATAGTTATTGAAACATTTGCAATAATTTATGACATATTTATGGTTTACAGAATTTATATGAAGTATGTTTATAAGTTTTGCGATAAACAATTAATTAAAATGCGATCTTTGTTATCTCACTTAAAAGTGCACTCAATACACTTTATTAAAAACATTTTTTTAATTTGGCAATAATAACATTTATTAGTTTGAATTATATACTTAATATTATGTAATATTGATATATACTTTATAGACATATTATAATTAAACTAAAATGTGTTAAAGGGTACAGTGCATTATTTTTACATTAAATATAAAATAATTCAAATATTTAATTTATTCGAAAGAATGGTAATAAATATGAATAAATCTATAGGAATGATAATTACAGTTTAATGAAATAAAGGTTGTCATTATCTGAAAGCGTTAATCAATAATTATTGTGCATTCATAATTTTAGCGGGGGCTATTGATTGTGCCGAAACTTGCATGACAGTGACATACCCTCTGATAATTTATAGTTCTCTAATGTCACTCACTCATTGTAAGTCATGCGCATTCTGACAAACCCACAGAATGTAGTAAGGACGTGGGACAGAATAAGTACACAATATAAGAACAATGTTATTAACATATATATATATACACAGGTAAATCGATTCAAATAAATTACCTGTCTGTGGCTCCATCTATTTTGTAGGTTAGTTAGTAGGCACGCCTAAATAAATATTGACACGTTTTTGACCAAAATTTTATCTTTATATTAAAAATGAACTATGCAATAAGGGAGTATCTACAGTATTTAATAAAATTTTCATTAACAAATATGAAATTGTTGAGAATATAACTAAATATTTTATTTCAATCTAAAATACGGCGTTATTTAATCATATTGCTCGCCATAGATTTCGATATAACCAAAAAAATATTGGGCAATATCAAAAAAATGTTTGTTTAGGAATAGAAGCTCATTTGATTATGTCACGGATATTTGCATTTATTGTAATATTTTTCTGAAAATATTAATAATCGATATATAGTCCCTGTTTATATCTCATCTCATTTATTATGGACGCGGTTTTTTTCGATATTGTTTATGAAAAAACGGGTGTATGTTTTTACTACCAATTGGCAGTTAGTTACGCTGTTAAGAATAAAATACAAGTGTTAAAAAACAATAGTTACTAAATAATCAAATAGTTATTATTGAATTTAGGCTATTAGATTTAATTATTTGTATGTTTAGGTTAGGGTTACTTTTAATAAAATGAGAATATAATTTTAACGATTTTTTAATAATGTAAAAGAATTATATAGGCCCTAGTGGTTTTATATATTTAGTGACAATATATACCGATGTGTAAAACATCCTGGTGATTTTAATTCCCTACAAAAACATCCTAGGGATATTAATTCCATACGTAATTTTCTAATATTTAGAATCAATAGTGATTAGCAACAAATAATAGACCAAACTATCGACATTTATTAATAAATAAAATATTTTTTCATAAATAAATAATATTTTTTAAAACTAGATTACACTCCTTAGATCATCATTAGTTGTATGTTTTTATGTATATTTCATAAACATTTGTGTTTGTTTTGTCATGGCTGTTTTTTTAAATTAGAGTTTTATAACATTAAGATATCTATCATGACTTAATATAGGTAAACAATGTTATTCTTGTTATGTGCGTAATTGTACAGTCAACTATAAGAATATCACGGAGGGTAATTTGATTTCATACATTTTAAATAATAACTTTACAACTTATAGAAAATGTAACCGATCTTCATGTTATTTTATTATATTCATTCATTAATCAGAACATTTAATAAGATATAACAATTATAAACGGATCAAAAAGTATTTTCAACCTTTAAAAGTTCTTTCTCCAATTTGTTGATATTTTGTGTATTAAATAAATAAAAGATAAGTAGTTCTTATATAATATTCAAGATGAATTATTTAATCTGACCCTTATTTATTAATCTTTATCGAATCAGATATAAACATGTTTTTACAAAAAGCTTTTGACACAATACATTTTTGTAGGAAATTTTCATACTTAGTGAATAAGAGGTATAAGTTGTTTATATACAATATTTTCGATCTATTCATTCATCAGATCATATCCAAATAAGAACATCCTGGTCTAAAATACATGTTTTGATGTGATCCGATTAAACTTTAACTAATGAAGATCCGATCTAAAAATTGACTTAATAAAAAGTGTTTCCAACCTTTGTTGTTGAACATTACTGTAAAAACACTTTTTCACTAAACGGCCAACTAAAACGGGTAATGTCGAAAAGCAGACTATATTTCCAAAAAAAGAGTTTCATGTTTATAGTACTGCATTACTAGTTTATAGGCCACCAAGACACCTCCTATATCGGCCACATGTTGCAGATGAAACCCACTTTGTGGAACACAGTCTACAATTTTGTATATAAACCGCTTACATCTCATTTAGTAATTATATACCACATTTCAGTGAAATTGGTTGTGTATATAGCGGTATTCTGAATGACATGTTTTTTGATATGATATGATCAAAATTTACTAGATCATGATGTGATAACATAATTGATGTAAAATGTTTGTATTTGAGCTTGTTACCTTTTATGCAGTCTGTAAACCAAATTTAAACAAAATTAGCGGTGTATAAAGGCTTATTCTGAATTCATATCTTTGATCTGATCTAATCCGATAAAAACATCCATATCGAGTATATTGGATCTAAATTTAGATGTAAAATTTATTTTTGGTTATTTTAGTAAAAATTCCAAATTTTAAAGAATGGATTGTGTACAAACTCTTTTTCTGAAAAACGTGGTTTTGATCTTATCTAAAATTGTATATTGAACTTGGGAATCAAGAATATGTCAAGCATAATTTTTGAAAAAATCTTTTTGCATGTAAATTATCATCATATCGTACCATATCATGTAGGAGCTTCATAGCGCCGCGCCACAGAGCATCGACTGAGTACTTCTATTCACGACGAAGTACTCGATGAAGAGGAAGTGCAACTCGAGGAAATAATTTCGAAGTTGTCTAAATTCGACAGAATACAAACATCATTATTATACAGGTTAGGTAAAACAATATATAATAAGCTTATTTTTATTAACGAATATTTTACAGATATAAATTTTGTCATAATTAAAATTGAATTTATTCTGTAACCGTATGCGGATTTAAGGAGTGTTCATAGAGGAAATTTGTTTTTGTGTTGTATGTTTTATATAATTGTTCACTTTATAATATTCCAATGTCTTTTTTTGATATTACATCATAAAATTTTTATTGTAAATACACTCTTATATTTACTAATTACTTACATTAATTAGGCTACTTGTTTACTTATATTAATTAGTCTAATTACCGAATTACTTATATTGAAATATGCGCCTATTATTAGGAATGTGAATTATAACTCTTTTAAGATTTTCAGTATATTAAATTTGTTAAATAATAAATATGGGCAATAGATAGGAATAATTTATTAAGAAATTGTTTTGAAAATTTTAGATAAATTTATGAGTGAATATTTGTAAAATAAATACCTGTTAACTTTATGAAGGTAATATTTATATTATTAAAAATAGATTTCAGCTAGTTCAATGTTGATATTATGTATAGTTTAACCAGTATGACACAAAAACTGGTATCAGGGCTGAATAAAATTAATATAAATTAATTATAAAATAAAACCCGATAAAATTAATGACTGAAGAATAAAATACGAAACAGCATAAGCGAAGTTCGAAAAAGAATCGTGAGTTGAATAATTTATTTATTTATCACAACAATCGAATATAAACTGAAAGATGGAATTATTTAATTAGATTATATTAATAAGGACTTCGGTTTAAGAAATAGCTTATGATTGAGAACCAAATAACCCTTTTTTGACAAATTAAGCTTTTTTGACCCTGTCTCGCCAATTCTATATAATTAGTTTACATATTAAGATACGCAATAAGATTCCAGTCAATATATAGAGTAAAATATTTTTCATTAGAAAGGACTATTATGTAAAATTCGATTTTAGCGCATACATTAGGTATTTTATGTGCTTATTATAATTTTACAATTTAGGTATTAATTGTACAAATGCTCTTAAAATAGCAGAAACAACTTTATAGTTGTATCGCTAATACTATTATAAATTTTATTTGATATAAAAGTTAATTATTTATAATTTGTTCATATTTCGATTGTATATCATGATCACAGTATTATAAATTATAATGACAATACATAGTGCACAACGATGTTACAACAACGTTGTAACTATATTATCAGTTAGCTCATAATCTAGAAATCTGAATGCAGCTAAATGTTTTGTATATTTCCAATAACTTCTTAATGATTTAAATATACCGATTTACTTCTTTCACAAAATTAAAAATAGTAAGCAAAATAGAAATGACTGTTAAATATTTCAGTTGGAATTCTGGTATGCAAGACACCCAATACATATATATATATGTATATGTATACACTAGATGACAAACATATGATTTATTCAATAATTTAGCTTATATAGTCCATAGCAATTCATTCGCACATTCTTTACTTCAAATATCAGTCACTAACAACAACAACCGAGTATGATGATATTATGATAGATTATGAGTATATCTGTGATTGCTAATGTCTAATGCCAATTAGTGTTTCTGGTGAAAGCGACTTATTACCAGAATTAAGGCCGTTAAATTAATTTATGGTGATCATTAATTAGAGTGTTGAAAGGGACTTCTAATTTTTTAATTATATGAAACGCTTCATTATTGTTATTTTATTGTATTGTAATTATGATCTTTGTCTGTATATTATTTCAATAGTTATTTATTGAATTCATATATTCAACATTTAGTTAGTTTATGCATATATATTATGTAGACACATGCTCATTCATAACTTTCATAATAGTTATCGTGGAGTGGTGCCACCATAAATAGTTGTTTAGACTTATACATACAATGAACATGTTATAAAGCAATATATTAGCAATATACTATTGGCATTGGCATTTTTTGCATGACATTCTTTAATTATTGCCTGCTTATAGTTCAAAATCTTTAAAAAAGTAACAAAACTTTGTAAAATGATATGATTTACTGATACTTTTGTTTATTGTGTTGTATTTGACATTAGGGTGCCAAATTACCATTTAAATTAAATTTGTTATTTTTATTAATGCTAAAAGAACAATATTTTAATACAAAATAATAGGAAAGTTTTTTTATAGAGATGATTTCATATGCTACAATTATAGACAATTGACTTCCAAAAATAGTTATATATATAAATAAAATTATTTACAAATAAGGCAATTGCGTGTCCAGCAAAATGCTTGACGTCATCTTTGCATACTTACTGGATCTAATATATTGTAATATAAAAAATGTATAATTAATTGACTACTATATATATTTACCTGATCAGTCACTTTCTAGGTAAGAGTTTGTACTCTGTATGTTGCATTCTATCTATATAATCTGTGAACTAAAAGACCTGAAGCATTTTAATTGTTTTGCTATGCTTAGGTAGAGCAAATGCGTACAGGAAACTCACATAGTTCTGTTGCTAATAAAGTTTACTGCCGTTTGTATTGAGAAGTTCACGTTATAGTATACACAATAAATTGCTTTAGAAGACATTAATTGACGTTTGTATAATAGACTTTCGTATTTAGACATTATTCTCTTCCCTAGCAAAGTCCAAATTTTGTGAACTACTGGTAACATTCTATTGATTAATTTAAAAAATAGATTTTGTATACATATTGCTTATGAATTATTTATTATTATAGATTAATAATGATCAAATTGAAAACAAAACTTTTAATTATTTATTTTTGGGCTATTTTTTTAAACTTGTGCAGTTTTATTGGATTGGACATATAGATTATTGGTAGATTATTATATATAGATTATTGGACATATTTGAAAACATGTTTTACTTATTTTAAGTAAACATTTCGTTGTTAATACAGAGTGAGTCGTAGGTCTTTGTCGCTAAATTAGAGGTCTTATAATTAGTTTCTTAAGTCAATTATATTAAAAAACTAAATTAGATATACAAATTATTTCAATATGTTCTGTTAAATATATAAACTCAAATTTACAATTTATGTGTGTGGCACCTAATTATCAATCAAGTAGGCCTACCTACATTTGCAATTGTGCAATATAGTTTTTTATGAATTATCTACTAATTACATTTTCATTGTATTTGTAATTTCACTAATCTGTATAATAGTCCTAGACTTTGCAAAGAACGTGAGAATTGCACATTGTATTTGGTTTTACCATTAAATAATTGAGTAGGTATCATGTTATTGTGAATATTGAGATAATGTTAACATAAATTGATGTATATGCAGTAGGCCCTATATCTACAAAACTATACAACGCTGGAACTATTTAATAAAAAGAAATATGTTTAATTGCTTATTTAGCTAAAAACTAAATTAAATAGAAACCTATATTTTAGTCATGTCCAGTACTAGTATTATGGAATGGTGACCGCGAGCAAAGCACGCTGATTGGTTGAAAGTCACGTGACCTCTTGTGATTAGTTAAAAATTACGGACCTTCACCCCCTTACACTTCGTTATTTTCAATATTTTCGATATCACACTGTTCGTACTCTTAGCTATATACAATATTGTCTGTATTGTTTCTATATAATCGTCAGTTAATTTCAATCATAAATATTCCAACTTCTGTAAGCCCGTATCGTTTTTTGACCTCGTTAAAATTCTACAGTTTAATCACATAAAATTATATAGTTTAACGACATAAAATCCTAAATGTTAAAGTTTAACCTATAAAATCCTACAGTTTAACCGCATCAAATTATAAACATTGATTGATATAACAATTTTTTTATTACTAATAATGCAAAATAAAGTCAGTCGCCCCCATGTTAATCAACATTTATTATTACTGGTACAACACATTTCAGAATATGATACAGAGTCAGTGTCACTACACTTGCTACTCAGCTTCTCTTTAGGCGCACTTATTCAAATACATATTGTCAGAATTTGTTCATTTTGCGTTAGCTTGCGACCCATCAGAAATCCTTTTGCCTTTGAAATACAAGATGGAATACGTTCCATGAAAAGATGCTTTCTTGATTCGTTTGGTCACATAACTGTCAGCCAATATACGTACTGTGCTTGCGGTCACTATTCTATACATTACAACTTTAGTTTATGTTGTCCGGTTTGTATTAATGGGTGTTTGTATATCATAAACTAATAATTATATACATACTAAACATTTTTATGAGTAAAATTAAAGTTTACTTCAAAAAGTGGCAATAATCAAGGTGTTATGTAAATTGTCGCATTAGAAAATGTTTGTGTACATTTTTAAATTTTTAACTTATGTATTTTTTAGTACGTTGCTTACAGAAGAATACATTCGATTAGGTACTGTAATGTAAGGGTACAAAGTGCAGTAATATACCTTTTACAAAGTGTGCGAGCTGCGAAATTATATGCTAACTATGCAAAGTAAAATATGAAATACGCTTGATGGGAAATCGATATATTATATATGATATAGTCTAATATATATTCAATTTTCTAATAAGAAATTAATAAAATGTATTAATTAATCATTTTTTGCCTATTTTACTCTCATATATCAAAAGTAAACATTTCTGTTTAAATTTATATAAACGTATAATGCCTTATCTATATATTACATATTGCAGTCATTTTAATGAATTGATTATTTAACAATACGTATACGATTGACACAACGTTTTTATTAAGTGCCTAAATAATACTTATTAAGTAGTACTTGTTTGTCTATGCGTTCCTAATTGCAATATTATTTTAATATATTGTTAAATTCCTATTTTATCTTATTAAGATATTATTAATGAAAATAATCCACATTGTAAAAGGTATAAGTAAAGTCATTATATGCAGAATACGGTTGTTGTGTGATGTTGTTTATGAAATTGTGTTGGACAAATCCTAAGATCTATAGTGTCATTTTCACTTATAGTTTGATGTCTGTATTGTATATATGTAAATATAATATTAGTATTTTATGTATGTTGTACGAGTCGTTTATATTATCATATCTAACGTTATTATTATAATAAAGGTATTGCTACATTGTTCCATATACTAATTTTGTATAAGTAAATTAATTATAATATTATATAAATTTGATGACTTGTATTAAATACCTATAATAGGATTATATATAGACATGCATATTTTGTATGTCAAGATAAATTTATTTCTGTCGTAATAAAGCCTGTTTTGACTTACTGTTATTAATTTTGCGGTTATACATATATTTACGGAATATTAAAAAGTAATTATTATCGTCTAACATGCTAATGTGCTGAGGTGAGTTGAACTAGTTCTATGGCAGTTGATATCCAATTGTCTCGTCTTAGAAATAGGTCTAGACATTGATATGTGATCTATATGTAGAGTTTCTGTGTTAATTACAGCTATTCTACGTTTAGGAACTACTTACACTGATTTGTATAACTCTTACCAATATATTTAAATATTACAATGTCTATAGTAATGTCTCGTAATCTATAAAAAATAGTTTAACATATACTTATTGTACATATTTTAAATTCTTACAGCTTTATTATGAATGCTAATAGGGTTATGGAATTTCTCAAATTAAAAATAACTATAGCTTAAAGAGTTGCAACTTATGTGGGAGTCTATAAATGCAACTAAATTTAAGAAATAAAAAAATAATATAATACGGAGCCTTATATTTCATTGTGAAGCAACTTAGTCATGGGCAACTATGAATGAGTACAATTTTTATATGAGTACAAGATTTATATGAGTACAAGATTTATATGAGTACAAGATTTATATATTTGTATATTTTATATATTAAAGTGAGTTAGTAAAATATTTTATGAAATAATCAAAAGATCTGTAACAGCAATGTTGATTTTAATTTTTATTAAGTCATTTAAGTAATCTCTCTAATTATCCCATTGATATAGTTTCGTTGTTTAATTATTATTGGTTATTTTTGTGACGTGTTTTGTTTAGATATAATGAACTACTTATTAATACAATAAGGAAACACTATTTTAACTTGAATTATGCATTTAGTCATTCAGTCATTGAAAGTGAAATTATAAGAAAAGGGAATGTTTTGAACTTTAAAGATAATATATTCAGAATCTATTTGAATGTTTTCCATAATGTAGTCAATGTGTTCCAGCTATTTATATAATTTAGTATCACTTAATAAATAATATATACTTATTATTGTAGAACTTATATAGATAATTCATACACACATGCATACACATACACCCATCCATATACCTATAATGTATATAATTCAGTAGAACTAGTACATTTAAATATTTATTTTAGTAATTTATTAAAAAATTTAACATTGATTATAAAAAACACAATAAAAAATGATAGTGTCTCTTATTGGTACATTATAAGCAAATAAGTTTTAAGCAGTGTCTGACATCATCGGCTGTTAATCTTTTTGCCTTTTATTTATCATTAAAAAATATTTAACCTAAATAATTGATTTTTAATTGATTATATATATAATATTACGATTTTGGTTTAGGTTAAGGGGTTTTCCTCTTCAACTATAAACTAATGCTTTTTTACGGTTCATAACAAGGTAGTACACCAAAACAGGGAAGCTTGTGTAAATTATGAAGGTTTATTTTTATTAATATGGTGAGACAATAGCACTGCTACATATTGATATATTTTATAATAGAATTTCCTATAGGTTAAATGTTGAAATAAGAGTGATTTAAAAAAATTATAATGAAAATGTAGTCTGACATCTTTATCGGATAATTCCATTCTTTTCAATTTGTGTTCAATTAAAATGTTATGATATCAAACCTGAAAACTTCTATATTTTTTACAAAGAAACATAACATTTTTTTAGTAATTATAAATATAAAAATTAAATAATATTTTCAAAATTATTCAGCTGATATGGCATCGCTGTCCGAAGATTAGGATTATTTAAACTTTAAAAGCATTAAACTATATACTGATACATTTGTAGACAACTTTTTAACAACATCAACATTTAGCACTGAATAAATTTTTTTATCCACCATTTTTTGGCCACGCCATATTTGGAACTGACTGTAATTAACAATATATATCCTAGCATGCATCACGTTTTGTAGAAAACCAATTCATAGATAAAAATAATTGGTTAATGTGACGTTTTTGGTATACTATTTCTAAATTAGATAAATTAAATCAAAATATTCACAAAACAAAAATATGTGATTACAATAATGGATGTTCTACCAAAACAGCATAGTTTAGAAATATGAAATATTCGTAGATAACTGTAAAGTACTACAATTAATAAATAGTTAAAAAGTATAGGAGAGTTGACTCATCAACACTTCCTCTACCGGCTAAGTGTTAACAATTTCAAAATGTTATATAAACTTTATATTAAAAATCCAATCGGATTCATATAGTTTATTGTTTGTATTCTATCGTTACCCTTATTCAAGTTGTTAAATTTTCAATATATTAGCAACATTGTCATTATAAAAAGCTACAAATTATATTGTAATAATAATATATACATAACTGTTTAAAAAAATACGGTACCTACTGAAATGTCTTCAGAAAATGAATGATATATATATATATATAATAATGTGTAATTAATACCCGATTAATTTTGATGCAATTAATTTCGAGCGGATATCTATCCAGGAAGACTTTGATCACTTTAGTCTACACTTGGAAGAAGTTACACACTGTAAACCTTTACTCAGAATGAGGGGGGAGGGGGGTTAGTTGACATTAGGTCAACAGCTGCGGTTTTTTCTATGCGGAGAAAGAGGAATTCCCACCCTTCTCTGCCTGTAGCTCAGCGTAGTCGTCGATCGATTTGCTAAGAAAGGAGTCACCTATTTTTAGTCAGTGGTATGATTATGAGTGAGCGGGGTGTACACTGTACAGCTCTTACAAAAGACTAATTTCACTGGCAAGCATCTATTGTGAGATCTTAGATGAAAGGCGAGAGTATAATATATATTATTGATATAATGCAGCATTCCATCCGTTAGATTTGCGTGGACCTTGGAGCACCGTTTTACACATACTTTAGATTATCTCACAGAGCTAGCAGTACTGTGTGTGCCATTTATGTCAAAGATTGCCTGTGTGCAGTACTGGTACGCTGCTATTACAGTCAGTGACAAAATGTAGTTGAAACCTTTGTCTGCCACTTACTTTACGTGCTGCATTTGATTGGATGTAGAGATCTGCTTACCATTTTTTATGTGTTATATATATTATGTGTACTTGTGAATCATCTTTCACCACCTATTACCTGCCTACACTTACCTTCAAGTTGACGTAGATATACAATGCGCTGTGTCGTCTGTCTGTTTCCAGCTACAAACAACGTCCAAGCTCTGCTTAGAGTTCTCTAATTCTCTACCGACTAATATGCATATTAGTTAGCAATGTTACTAATCCAGCTTCGAATTTAGAATAATTTATCTTATCTATAGTGTTCATGTGTTAGGCAGTATGGAGCTCCGAAATAATAACAATTACGTTGGAAGTTCCACCAGCATGAATGAGGTTGATCTCAATTATGCGCAGATTTTGTGGAATAAAGAAGGAAAGCGACTTCATGATCTCATGTCAATGGAATTTCGAAACTCACGCGATCGCAGCTATATTGTAAAAGCTCACTGTAAAAGAACTAACTGCGAGTGTGCTCTTCGAAGTCACAAAGGTCTTTTGCTTAAACCGGCTTTCGACGTAACACTTGCCTATGGTACTTGGACGAAACAAAAAACTGTTATAGACTGGAAAACAAATTCACCTATGACAGAAAAATATGCTCGTCTTATTCTTCCCCTTAATTACAATAGTTGGTTTGAAGTTCTGAACGAAAATGGTCAGCAAATTCCGTTTTGGACAAGTATTAAGGATGTTATTCGATTTCGACCACATTCCTTCATTATTCGAAAAGATATCAAGGCTCTCATACCACGTGTTAACAGTTCTCATAAGTCTGAACTTAGCTCTAATCATAGTGTCATGCTTAAGGCTGGAACTGTTCTTGCTTTTAGTGAATATAATAACTATACCGTGAGCAAATCTCGTTCGAGAGTAAAACAACTTCCCATGATTCGGTGTCATGATTCTAATGGTCAGACAGTGTATATTTGGACTGAGGAAAAATGTGCTCTGAGCCCGGTGGCCAATAGAGATAGCATTACGGGTGTTCACACTCTCAAGTCTTTGATGAGGAAATTTCATCTTCCCATCAGCATTCATCCTCTTTTCCATCCGCCAATGTCAAGCCTCACATTGTCTGATAAACATTTTCTTCGGCTTACATCTTGCTATCGAGGTGACCTTCTTCTCATAGCGGCCCTTGACAATCCGGATCGCTTCTATGTTGTAACACCAGCGATGCTTGACGATCACAACTTTTTCATGGGAGAGTCTAACCTTCCCTTACATTTCCATGCTCTTGAGAAACACACACAGCGAGTTAGAACATTTCTGTCGACATGTCACGCTCAGGAATCATTGCGATACTTATTGAAACATTTACCAGAGACCACCAATTCAACTACGAATCCAAGTAGTAACTTTAATGTATCAAAATTAAGCAGTGCTGCTCCTTTAACATCCTCCAATGGTACTGGAACGGAATTTGATCAGATCTATCTCGACGTAGAAGACATTTACTATTTCGTTCGCACTGGCCGATATCCTAACAAGTCTAGGGCTCAAGTTAATACCCATAAAGATACTGTCTCGATGACACCAATAAATAACACAAATCAAAATGGTGTACTACGAGAATTTCGTCCACGTGTATCTGTTGAAGCGAAACCCCAGCAAAATAAGCAATTGCGTAGTTCTAGTTGTGATAATATCCTCGAAGCTACAGCCAAAGAGTCCTCCGATTCTTCTTCCATTGCTGCCCCGGAACTTCCAACACGTCAATATGACGTAGAAGATACAAAACCGGAAATTGGTCATGTGATTCGCCGTCGTCTTCCTCCTTCGACAAATCAAACTAGAAATCGTGGTTTTAATAGGCTTCATTCGGCGGAAGAAAATCGACGGTTTTCTACGGATTGTTCTCCCATGAAAACTAGACTGCAACCCAACTTTTACGGCTCACAACAGCTACTATAGCAATAATACAATGATATCTCTGTAGAGATAGCATGTTTCATACAAAATTATTTACAAAATGAATGCGACAATTTGTCTGGAGTATATCTTGAAGATTCCATTTATTTGATCACATTAATATTTCTTCAAAAAATCATCTCCATTTTAAACCAGCATATTATTAAAAAATGTTTCTTATCGTAGATACATTTATTAATGTGCCTATTGAACTGAGCATTTAAAAAAAAATCCTTCAATGATTACTGCCATCATAAAAATGTGTTTTTAAGCTATATGAAAAATTCAGTTCTCATTATCTTTTTTACATTTTACATACATTTTTATATATTTGTTAAACAACCCTTTATGCTGGTTTTTTGTGCTAAATTTTTAATGGTAATTTTTATAAATTATTAAGGTATAAGTTTCATCGTATTTTCTGATATTGAAACCAAGTAAAACGTATTTTATTCTATTTTACATTTCGCTCATTGAGTGCGATAAGAATATCGATAGACATGTTACTAAACTATTTAGTTACATTAAGTTTTTTCGTGATATTTTACAACACTGAGAAACAAAATGAAATGTAAAAAGAAATTTACAAGCTTAAAAGGAAATTTATGTTTTGAAATATTATCTTTCTTAGCAAATTGTTGTGATTTTTGTTGAAATTATTATTTCAAAAACATGCAATGCACTATTAAATACGTTAGCCTTTTAGCACGATATTTAACTATTAAGAAATATTTAAAGTTTTAAAATAAATTAATAAAAAATAATTGAAGATATATATATATATTACCAGTGAAGTTTTAACACATGCTAGATTTAGTTTATTTTGCACTAAGGCTGAGTTTATAATATTAAAAAAATTGTATTGATTTTGTATTTAATATTTTATTACTGAATATTACGCTGCCAAAACACTGACAAAATACCAAGTAATAAGTTCTATTCATAAAAATCAATTATATACATTTCATAATTAAATGCATGCTAAAATGCAATAATATTGTCTCAATACAAGATGATCACATGAAACTATAATACTGATAATACTTCCACCGATTATTATTGGTTTAAGTGCCTTCAACAGATATTTTGTTAGCTTTATATATTATTTAAATACACATAGTGTCTTCTAAATATTATATTTATAACGTATTTGTATATTTTTATCAGTCTTTTATTAAATCAGTAGATATAACCGTAGTATATGCACATATCGAAAACTGATATATTTTTTACTTAAACTGAAGTCAACAGTAAACACACAAAGCAGATACTTTAAGTAATTTTGTTTACAATATTTATAGTTATATAACTTGTACATTGTGATTAAGGCCTGATTTGATGTATTTTGATGTTTTAATAAATTGTTTTGTACTTTCCTTTTGCGTAACACATTCAAAGTTAGCATGTACATATTTTACACAGTTATTTAGATACATATTTTGACTTAAATGATAGATAACTTTATTGTTGAAATAATATTAGCATTTTTTTATGTACTGCAAGAAGCTTAGTAAATTTAGTTTTTAAACTATTTGATGAAGCAAAATTCCAATTTTATAAAAGCAGTACCGATGTACAATTTGGTTACCTCTTTCTTATCTATTGTTAGTAATTTTACAATAACATGAGTAAATTTACTATAAAAAGTAGTGATACGCATTCTACTTTTTAATAGTAAAATTACTAAAAGTAATAGTAATATAAATTTACATTTGAAAATGGTAATTTTACCAGTAAAACTAGTGGTACACTTTCTACTGTTTTTAATAGTAAAATTACTGTATTTACTAGTAACATGATGTTACTATTTATATAGGAAATTTTACTATAGAAAACAGTAAAAAGTGTATCATTCCTTTTTAAAGTAAAATTACTAGTTTTTGTTTAGTGTAGAAATAATATGGTCCGCTGGTCCATTGATCCATGCGCGATTTTTATCCACCTTTATAATGAACCTTTTGAGTTAATATGTAGAAAACATTAATATGTAACTTTTGTTGAAAAAGAAGATTTTGTTGAAATTAACGTTGGCACTTTAATATGTTAACACTCTTCCTTTGTGAACTCCTGGATTAACCATTGATTGAATTAGATTAGGTTAGGTTATAACCACATGACTCTCGTCAAATCAGAGAAGTCGTATGTTACTTAAATCATAACTATAAACATTCAGTGATTTAAATAATAGGATCTGACCTTTCCCCACAATTTAAAAATGTCGTTGGTTAACCCTTCGTACGTGGAGGGGTATGACCATTTTTTGTTCAAAGAAATTAAGTTTTTGATTGAACTAAAAAACGTATGATCCTGATTTTTTTACTCAGTGGCTAAAATACTTTTATTTAACTAAAAAATATAACAAAAATAATTTCGAATATTTTTACATACCAAAAAAAAGGTTTTATTATTGATCCATTTTATACCCCCCCTGGGTTTTCATACTTTCCGAAGATATTAAGAGCTGAAACTTGCAACATTAATAGAAAAAATAAGTTTATCGTAAATTATGTCCACTTAACTTGATTATTAAAATTATTTATGAAAATAACCATCAATTTAAAATAATACTCAAATAACATTTATACTACTTATAGCTTATTTGTATTAATAGTATACTTATAAAAATATATCAACACATATAGATCTTGTGATCTGGAATCAGATGCAAAAAGAATTAAGTACATTGGATGCATTTAACAAAAGTAATGGCATTTATTGGTGAATATATAGCATATCTAACATATATATATGGTTATTTTCCTATAGTTTTCCTAACTCGAGTTTATGACGTAATCAGGTCATACAAATTATACCAATCGATTAATTGTTTTGAAAATTAAAATCAAACAATAAACTTAAAATAGTTGTTCAAGTTATTAAAAAAAGAAGTTGTTTAAGCTTCACAAATTTAATAAATGAATATATTAGTATTATTTCAAAAAATATTTTAATGACATTTTTATTTATTGTCGTCTAACTTTTGGCTAACCCTGGTTATATGTTTTAAAATTTGCTATTTTTTTATCTAGGATAAGACGTATGATCACTATTAAGCACAGTAGAACGTTTAACTGTTGTTAATATTTTTATGAATATATCATTTTTATAAATATAATATTTATTGCATCTTAGAAACATACATTAAATTCCACATAGTGAATTCTGCGAAAGCGTTCTTGCATAACCTTACATCAAATATAAAACCTATTTTAAGCATTGATTCGCTCCTCACGTTTGTCATTATATACAGTACACACCTATAAAGCTCGCTCCTTTTCCTTCTTATTATGCAAAACATATTTCCAAAATTATTGAATAAATACAGACATCACAATGGGGATAATTCTATACTAACTAAGTATTGCTAATAATGCCTACCACCAATATGCACATATTGTAATCGTCAGTATTTTCCACTCCATCCTTTTGTTAAGGAGGTAATAGTTAAACGTGCCAGGCCTATATCGTCTAATACATTTTTTATTGCACAATTTATTGTAAGTCTTTAAATCATAAATATTTAAATATAATAACTAAGGATATCAATCTTAATAACTTTTTACATTTGAAATGAAGAATGAAAGTTATTTATAACTTTCAACATTCAACTTTTAACAACTAACACCAACTTATAAGTTAATTGGTTTCTTTATTTATCAATAAAGCTTTTAAACTATTTATCAAGTTGATATTTGTTCAAAACAATCATAGTATTTTTTTTCTCTACTAATAAGATTTAACCATATTTCACAAATTTATGTTAAAAATATATCTTTATTTTTTTCATATTATATATTTTGTTCTGCTTATACCAAAATATTGTCAGTTTTCACAAGGTGTCAGTAATTAATTAGGCTTCTTAAATTGGAAGGATATTAGTGATAATTATTATATTATGTTTATTTAGCAATACAAAATATGTTCTGTCTAGCGCTTATACTTAGAACTAATGAGACAACTTTTAAAAATTAAAATTATATTAGCGATAATCGATAACTTTTTATTTCATATCTATTAAAAAATGGTACTCCTCAAATTAAATGAAAAACATTGCCAATATACAATAATTAAATAATTAAAAAAAATTAATCAAAAAGGCATAATTCTATTTCTTCTGAAGAGATACTCTAAATATCATATGTCACATTATAAGAATAATTCTTATCCTCATCAATGTAATCTGTCAAATATTGATAAAGTGATATGTTTGATTTATCGATTAATTATATAGTAATCAATTATTTGGAAGTAAACTGTTTTTATTTTAACGTATTTTCTCCATTTTGTATGTCCTAGGCCATATTTTTGATGATCTGAATTTGTGCAGTTTCATGTTAACAATATTGACTTGATATATCTATTTTTAACAAATTAATTGACTTATAGTATTAGGTGTACATAATATGAACAAATTCCGATGATGCTAATATTTGGATCCGAATCATGTGATTTTAAGATCTCAATTGTTTAACCTTTACATTTATCATTTCATTAATTGAAAAAAAAAATTAAGTATCATTTCAGAAAAAGCATTTCAATAAATTCCATAAAGTATGTTTTTTAGTATAACATTGTTATTTGTTTAATATATATATATATATTATACAAATATGTGATAACAATAATTGTTATTTTTTTATATTTAAGTTATTAAAGTTATATACGAAGTAGTTAATTAATTATTATTGGAATAATTACGGACTTATAACACTTTAGATACTATAGTGTTATAATACTTCATTTTTTTCTCTTTTGTTATTATATTGTTTTGAATTATTTTAATTCTCCATATTTTGCATATATTAAACTATTTTTTTAAAATTGCATAAATGTATAATAGATGCATAAATAATAAGTATATAAAATAGTATACTCCTTGTTTATGGAGTATTACATATATCAAAAAGCTAGTTACTGTATGTGTTAATGTAATATATATTAATTTTTATAATGACGCTTTGTCACACATCATAAATCACACAAACTATATCAGACGATATAGAACCAATTTTTGTCTAAATTATGAAAAATGTAAGGGTTGGTTTATTCAGTAATATTTTATTATCGTTATAATCAATATTTTGATTTTTATATTACCATAACATTTTAGACACAAAACATATTTTTATTACTGCTTTTACATTAAAAAGATTGTATGGTATAATTAGTTTAAATAAATTATTCTACAGATCTCTAAAAAGTTGCAACTAACCATATTTAAAACTTTTTAATTTATGAAAATGGGTGAATTTTGAAGCATAATAATTATCCAAAAAAGAACCTTTGGTTAATAATTTTTTTTTATTATGAATAGTTTAATTAATTCAATTTTAGCTTGTTATCATTGACACAAATACTTACATTATCACTGTAACGACAGTTATCGTTTTATTAATTTATACTTTTATATCTGGGAATAATTGTTTAATTTTAATTTTGATTGATTATTTTTCTTTAAAAAAAGATATCTTAAAAATTTACTCATAACTATCATTATAATACTATTCAGTAGTAAGTTTTATAAAGTTTTGTAGTTTCACAAAACGGAGCAATTATAACAATCGTTTTTAGTAGACTGATTGCTTTTAATTTAATTTTTTTTATAGGTTACTATATTTTTATGAAATCTACCATATCTACATATATAAATCAAACAAATAAGTTGGACGAATTGCTTGCAGCATCAATAAACTTGATAAAATTAGAAAATTCACTGTAATATACTAAGCTCGAATCATTAAAATGTAAAATATTAAAAAAATTACGTTTTAATATAGTCTGCACGTTTCAACTATGTCTTGTCAAGGTCAGTTTATAAAGAAATATATTAGTTTTTAATTATGCATCGATAATATTTGCAGTAATCAATTTTATTTTTCTTGTTTATTATTATTACCTTTCAAAAACGATCTGCATTGTCACACAATTTGATATTAATAGAATACGGCAGTCATGAGGCTAACATTGTTTTTAAAGACATATTAAAGTATTCTATATGAAATATTATCTATGATCACTTGTTGTTTACATTTTGAAGTAAAATATAAACATTACATATTTCCTATTAACCCTTCGTACGTGGACATACTTTTTAGGTATTGCTACGTGGGGGATCGTATTTTACCCCCCCTGGAAAACCAAACTATCATCCGATTAAGCTGAAATTTAGTATACAGATACCTCCTAAAGACTTGTTGAGCGATTTTAATTTTTTTAAATTAATCGATTGGTATAATTTTTATGACCTGAGATTACGTCATAAACTCCAGTAAGGAAAACTATAGGAAAATAACCACATATGTGCTATATATTCACCAATAAATGCTATAACTTTTGTTCAATGCAACCAATTGACTTGATTTTTTTTATATCTGATTCCAGATCATAAGATCTATATTTGTTGATATGGTTTTATAATTATACTCCTTATAAAAATAAGCTATAAGTAGTATAAATGTTATTTGAGTATTATTTTAAATTGCTGTTTTTTTAATAAATAATTTTAATAATCAAGTTAAAAGGATATAATTTACGATAAACTTATTTTTTCTATTAATGTTGCAAGTTTCAGCTCTTAATATCTTCGGCAAGTATGAAAACCCAGGGTGGTATAAAATGGACCAATAATAACACAATTTTTTCTGGTATGTAAAAATATTCGGAATTATTTCTGTTATATTTTTTAGTTAGATAAAAGTATTTTAGCCACTGAGTAAAAAAATCAGGCTCATACGTTTTATAGTTCAATCAAAAACTTAATTTCTTTGAAGAAAAAAATTGGCATACCCCCCCTTTACGTACGAAGGGTTAATGAGTTAAGTAGGTATGAATACGAAAGGATGTGATAGCTCAACTTGTAATTTGACCAATAAATAAAACAATGTATGTATTAAATCAACATGGCATATGTCATGTGCGAAAATACCACATCTTTTCATTTTCTTCATCACCTCTTCTTCGAGAGTGCCTTCTTCATGTGAGTCTGATTAGCCAATAGCATTTCGAAGAACCTTGTGCAAGGTTCCATAATTGTGTGTCGTTTCTCTGGGTGGATAATCCAAGCATCCTTCAGAAAAATTGAATGGAACGCAATTAAGTATCGGAACGGCAAGTTAGACTGCAACAAGTAAACCCGGCAAGGTAGACGTTAGGTGTTGCATAAAACTGCAAACAGTTTTTTGGTGACATCGAGGTTTGTTAGTTCAGCAGAAGGCTTCAATTGTCCATCTTAGACCTGTTTCATATTGGTATTCAGTGCAGATTAAGTCACAAATAATAAATAGTCACGTGTGACATCTTCTTCAAACAATTTGACAATCCGTTGGTATCTTTCTGTATTTCATTCTTAACGTTTTTTATAGTTGGCAAAAAGTAAGAAAATAGTACTAGGATTCACCCATTGGTCCAAGATAGGTAAAATGGCTGGCTTGAGTCTAAGCCATCTTGAGCTTAGCATGAACCATGTAACATTTGACGGAGTTTCCACAGATTTGTAATCTTTACGCCTAGATGCTTAATATTTAAAAAAGAAATGTAGGTCGACAATGCACTAATCCAACTTTATAGGAAGAGTTAATATTCCTCTGCGATAAGCATTGTGCACAAAATGTAAGGAGTAAGAACCAAATTTTAGAAAGTTGGTGACATGTTTACCCTACAAATACTCAGCCAGCTTATTTTAAAATTATCGTTTGACATTAGGTCCATCTTTGATAATATGTAGAAGATAGTTTGAGTATGTACATATGCATTGCAGTATGAAATTCATAAATAATAAAATAATAATTGTAAACGTCATAACAGGAGTCCTAAAATGAAATATTTCGAGTATATGTTGGTTTTATTGGAACACATAAAGATGACTCTACTGATAAATTCATGATTTAAAGATGTGGATTATAATCTATCCAATTTATTGTTTTTAATAGAAGAGTTTAACGTGTTTGGTCGTAATAATCGAGTGGTGTATTATTTTGAAATTCGGGCGTCTTTTCACATGATCAAATAATTTCGCATATTAGAAAAATGATTTCTTTCGCATATTTTGTAAAATGTTTTTATAAAAGTCATAGCATACTCATGCGGGATCAATGGCCTTCTTTTCCTAAATTTTGCCTGCATCTTGTGGATGACTACGTATGATATCCCGCTGGTGCTCGTTACTAAAAGGCCCACCCTGATTGCTTTGACTGGGCATCCTGCTACTCTGCATTTCCAATAGTTACAGTCGTCACTTTTCCGATTAATAGATTACAGATGTGGTTGTTCAATTGGAGTAAATTTCTTGACGTGTTCATAGTATAATCTCTATTTATTTCTACAATATTGATTTATTTCAAATAAAGTTATGCAAGTACAATATCTTGTCAACTCAAGTAAAGGTTACGTCATATTTCACTCCTAATTGCTAATATTCTAAACGATAAGATGCGAAAAAATACGCGCCCCTTTTCACATGACCATCTATTGCGTCCCGACTTCACAATGAAATATTAAAACATGGTATAATATATTGATTTGAAAAATAATGTTTTATTCTTGTATGAGTGACCTTGTATCAACGGAATTATAGGATTTTCCGTAAATATGGCCAGCATCGGTCGTATTAATATGGGTTTAAAGAAGGGGATTACAATTGTGACATATGAAAGACAATATCGACATGTCTGGGTTTGGTTAGGAATAAAATAGTTTAATTCGAAACATGTGTTTATTATTAATTTATTTCTGCCGTAATATATGTTTTTGAATTATATTTCTGTTTATATTTTCGCTAGTATTTTTTTGTTTTTTTACATTGAATAAATACTAAATAAAGCGAGAATTTGATAAGTTTGGATAAATAATCTGGTAAGCAAATATATTAAGTAAAACACTAATTTAGATGTGTTACACAGAAATACGCGATGTATATAATTGAGTATAATGTTAAGAAAATTCTGATTGGCATAAAATACTTTATAATAAATATATAAATAAATTTAAATAATGACTTCTCTATATTATTATTGATAAATAAAACATATAGAAAAAATAAAAATGCATATATATCTACATAAGGTAAAATACAGTCTACTCAACCTAAACCGGACACCCATAAATCTAAACAAATTGTCCGATTTCACCACCTCTCTGACTGATCGGGCTGTCGGAGCTTCTTCATCATTTATTTGGCGCGTCCGATTTAGTGGGAGTAGACTGTAGTGTATATTAAATATTAGTATTATAATAATTTTACAAAACAGCATTTATTGTAAAAAATTTAGAAATACACATTATTTTTCCCACACCAATTTTAAGAAAATAATCGTAATATATTTACATATTGTATGATATTTAACCTACCTAAACTACGGAACTATGGTAACATATGACAAGACAGATTTGAAGGATTTATGCCCAGCCGTTTTGATAAAAATATACATCATAGGCAAGAATACACATCTTTCCGAATAGATATTATAGAATATTGAAGAACCCTTTGTAATAGTAGTAGACCAAAGGGTTCAGTGTGGAAATCTTTAATATATACAATATAAACCAGATTTCTGCACACTGAACCCTTTGGTCCACCAGTGGACCAAAGGGTTCATTGTGGAAATCTCTAAGATTTCCAATTTAAATGAGGTTTACCTGGTAAATCTCTAAGATTTACAATTTAAACGAGGTATACCTTGCAGACCTCGACGTCTGCAAGGTTTACCTGGCAAATCTCTAAGATTTATTATTTAAACGAGATTTCACACTGTACCCTCTGGTCCGCCATATTGATCTGTGTTGCACCGAAAACCGATTTGGATGAATTGATACGAACGTAACGCTCCTTGATACGTAGGAGGACCGTTTCAGTTTTGTGTTGTGTACTTCTTTCGTTCTGTATCATCAACCACAATGTTGTCGCTTTGGTGTGTTCGTACACCTTCTAGACCTGCGATGAACACGTCTATGACTTGTTGAAATATACTCGAAGATATGTTGAGGCCTAAATGTAGAATATTGCCTAATAGAATTTGGTAATGTCTATCCTTGTAAATTGGAACATGTCGTCAACACCAAGTGTATTGGCTGCTCTGCTTCAAGTGAAGATTGACCATAATTTTAAAGTCTCCGTGTGGCGGGCCATTGCTCTTCAGGGGATTCACGATTGGGTTTGCCAATAAACTTCATTGTATCGGAGATAAGATACCTTTTTCAACAAGTGTTTTTAAATTATTCTTAAAAGCAGTGTGTAGATCAAAGACTAGAGCACGAGACTTCATATAAACAGATGCGGTGGTAGTCTCCAATTATAGACACACTCGATAGGAATTCTGTAGGAATCTATTGAAATAGATTGAATTGAACGTGCATTGACACCAGTGTTTGGCAGTTGAGACCTTGGCATGAAGTTAATTGAACTGTCTGTATCTGTATAACTGATTCCTGGGTAAATCATAGGCGGGATTCCGAATTTAGTGTTCCCCAATCGATTTAGGATTTCCTTGAGGAGTTGGGCTTCCCTAGAAGGTAAACCTATTATTGTCTTATGGTAAAGATCATTGATCATCGGGTCACGTAATTCTACCTCCTCTTTCTTCAGCATGTTATTAACCAATGAGCGTTGAAAAATTTCCCGCTTACTTCTGGTTGGAAGTTGGTGGTATAAAAGGCGTTGCACAGATCTCCGGAGTTCATTCTTCGCTATTGTACGGAACAGACAACACCTCCTCCTGGGAATATACAACACATTTAGATATAATTCTTAACAAGTACTTAGGACATTATAATCAAGGTTTCATTTAATATCATCGAACCTATTACCCGGAGTTTATATTGTTTTCTTATGGAGTTATCTATATTTTATAGGATATCCCAATATTTATTTGCACATTCATTTCAATAAATTATAGTCCTATACTATATGTAAATATATGCTGTGTCATCCTCACATTTTAATACTATTACTGTTTATATCACAATAACATACACTGTCAGAGATTATATAATTAACATTTATAATTGTATATATTACAGGCGCCGATCCAGGGGGATAGGGGGACATGCCCCCCATTACGGGTGTCAGTTAGCGCCTCTATGAGATATTATTGCGCCTTTAGTACTTAAAATAGTGGTATAATCCCTAGAAATATAAAAATAATTGAGTACAATTTGCGCACCTTAGATGTTGTGCTCCCCCAGATTACATTTTTGGATCAGCCCCTATATTATATATGTATAAATTTAATTATAAGAATAAATTAATAATTATGTTAATTTGTCTAATTTTTAGGTGACCATGCGAACTACTAAAAACAAACATTATTACTTAAACAAACTCGACATGCAAAATAAATGCGGATGGCGGTTTTGGATGTTGCCGTCGGATAATCTTGAATGCCTTTGATGAATTTAAGAAGCGGTTTGATAGCTGAATTAGATACGCGGATTCCGTGGTAAAAAAAAGTATATACTTACTTCTTCGCAAACTTAAATATGGCGGGGTTGAGGAAAACACCCGCCTATCCCACCAGAGATAAAAATTGGATGGTTCGCCACCGCACCATTGTACATATAAGAAGACATCGTAGTAGTCGGTGTCACCAACACTTTGGTTGACATCCACAAAACAAAACCTCACTGGTATAAACTTTCTGTCAAAAAAAGCTCTTGTAAGCTATTATCGGTACACTTTTATGTTACTATTTATGCCCACTATCGGATATAGGTATAACTTTTGTTAAAATTCTATTTCCAGAAGTTGATTAAGTTAAAGTTAACCACATCTGTGCATATATCGTTGCAAAAAAGTAGTCAAGAAAAGTGTATTAGAATAATATTTTAAAATAAATATATGACAGCAGTTACAGATAATTGAACTTCATATCTATAGTTATTCGATATCAACATGAAAACGTTAATGTAATGAAATAAGATCCTTAATAGACAGATGAAATCCGTACTTATTTCATATACAATCAGTTTTGGAAACGATATCGGCTTTTCAAAAAAATATTTGCAACACTAAGCGAATTTTTTACGAAATAGTGTGCATCGATCTACACGCCGAAATAAATAAATATAGTTTGAATTATAAAATAATATAATGGTTTTTCTACGTTTTTTGGCAATTGCTGCATTTTAACAATGTTATTGAAGATTTCCATGGCACATCAAAAAATAAAGTTCATTATAAAATCTCGATAAAATCGTGTAGTCTATTACATCAAAGAAACGTCGTTTTATTATATTTCTTAATAACATGTATGAAGTACTACATATATGTAGTATAGACAAATTTTTATAACATAGCAAACTTTCCGTCTGTGTGTGCGAGCCATCAAATATACGAAAATTCGATTAGTGCTTGATATACCAATACTGATGCGTTTCGTTTCATAAATAGACGTAACTATTTTTAATGCAAATTCGTTTATGATTTTGCATTTTTACTAAAAAAAAAATTGTCGCTCGATGGCTTAGATCTGTTCACAACGTGCGAATTTTAGATATTTACACCATTCAGACTAACTACTTGAAGATGTTGGGTACATCGTGTGTGATCCGCCTGGACCTCAGTGAAGCGTTCGACACTGTCGATTGTGCCATACTCCTCGAAAGACTTGAGTACCGTTTTGGTTTTGCTGGAACTGTTCTTGACTGGTTTCGTACATTATGTGACGGGAAGAACCCAATCTGTCCGTATTGAAAGAGTTAACTCTACATTTGTGCCTCCAACCTGTGAAGTACATCAAGGATCGGTTTTAGGGCCAATTCTATATGCAATGTACATGTCACCAATTTTTTACATTATCTCATCATGCAACCTGTCGCATCAGATGTATGCCGATGATACCAATGTCTAAATATCGTTTACAAATGACAGCTTTAATGACGCTTATAGAGAGTTGCCTCTGCCACCTGTACGACTGGTTTAACATGGACAAGTTGAAGTTAAACCCTAACAAGACAGAAGCTTTCGTTTGCGGCACTCGCCAAAAAATAAATTATTTGAATTTAGATTCCGTAGGTGCCGTCATGATGTTACTCCAGCTTCTTCTGTGAGAGGTCTGGGTATCTTTTTTTACTCTGTCCTTTCGTTTGATATTCACATTTCCAATTTGTGCAAATAGGCTTTTGTGTTTCTGCGCAACCTGTATCACATTACATCCTTTATTGATGAAGCAAGTTGTAAACTTGCCATTTGTGCTTTTGTTTTCTTTATAGAGTGCACATAAAAATCTTTCAAGCGCCTTAAACGGATTCAGAACGGTTGTGTCCGGTTTGTCAAATGCCTACCGAAGTCGCTGATGCACAAATGCTTATCCCGGCTCCTGGATTTTTGAAAAAACTGCTGACGCCTGCAAACTCAACTACGATTTTAACCAATCTGATATCCCAAAATGCACATCGCTTACATCAATCCATCGTTTGAATTATACTATGTCCCACAATCTGGAATGGGCTTCCACGGGAGCTTCGGCAGAACTCTAATCTTTTTATTTTTAAAAAGCACTTAAAAACTAACTTCTTTCCTTCTTAATGTAATTGTCTGTCTCCTTTTTACCCCAAGCACTCTGAGTACTCTGTACTAATTTTGTGCCTAATTTATATTATTATTATATATGCCTGTCTACCATATATCATCACAAGCCCTATCCAAAATCCTTAAATATTCTGCCATTAACGTTACGACGTACCGCGCCCATAAAAAACCATCAAAACAAGATCTGTGATCGAATTCAAACATTTGGCATTTGGAAACGCCGGTTCCCATAGTTACATTACAGTCTTCGCGTCGAAGTCTATGCATTAAAATTGCTTAATTGTGAATAAGCAAGTTGAACCTAATTACCGTAATTTACAGTAAACTTTGATGTCGGCAACCATGCAGTCGACAAGCTTTGTGAATATGGATACTGGACTATCACTTCAAAACTGTCATTCATAGGAACACTTCCAAAAAAGTAAATTACATCAAGAGATACGAACGATTTCGTTGGTTTTCCTTGGAGAGAGTTTTGGATTACTATGAATACCAATTCACATGTCCGTTTTAAAATAAACTTTAAACAGGAACCATATATAATGATTATTTGTTATATAAATGAATGGATTATTATATACTATTACATGCATGGTAAATTTTGCAGTTTGAATGTGTGAATGTTTTGAAAACAGAATCATTTAGATAAATATCGAAATATATTTTACATAAATTAATATATACATATTATGTATGAACATTTAATACCAAACAATGTATAAATATTTCAAGAGAAGTATTCTTACACGAAATCATAATAACTTCTTAATTTTTAATGCAACTACTAATTTAACATTAAAAAACTGTTATGTTATCAAAACGTAAAATTTATGACACAATTACTGGTTATATATATATATTGAATATAACTAAGCATGTTATTGTTGGCATTATGAAGTTTCATAATTAATATAATAAAAAATAAATAAGTAAGTAAGATATTTAAAACTTCAATTATATATTTATTTCGGATAACTTCCTTGAACACAATAACTTTTTAAATAAATTTTATAGTGTTCGAGCAAGTTATACGAAATATATATATAATTGAAGTTTTAACTATCGGACTTATTTAGAGAAAAATCATTTTTATGCCATGTCAACAAAACTTTTATTTCCGTGGTACACAAAATAACACAATAAACATATAAAATTATTTCTTGATGTATAGATCAAATTCAATTTAAACAATATTTACGATATCTAAATATCATCCGCGAACAATAATTATCAATTTTATTTTAAATAACTAAATATTAAAAACGTTCTGTTACTAATGTAATTATTCTTAGCCGCTAATTTTAATTCGTCAACTTTTAATTGTTTTGAATATGATCATCACTATTCGTCGAAAATTTCGATGAATAAAAAAAATATTTATTCATCGAAAATCATTTTCGACGAATAAATTTTTATATTATTCGTCGAAAATGGTTTTCGATGAATAAAAACAAATTTTATTTATCGAAAACGATTTATGTTACAAAAAGGTTTTTA
>JAUZND010026228.1:0-24040 GCA_034780555.1 Coelogynopora nodosa
CTTGATTGCCCAAAATGTTAAACATGTTAAGCAGAATGTGCATCCCGGTAATTTGCATGCACGTTCCGGCAACGAAACGAGAAACCCTATATGTTTTGGGTTTTAATATTTTTCAGCAACTCAAATTAGACAGTTTCTTATTTTTCTTCACTAACGGAAGTTTCAATAATAAAAAAATTATTGAGTATGTTTCTATACATGTGACTAACAATTGTCATTTATTTAATTAATAACATATTTCAATACATCTATAAGATATTGCACATAAAATTAGTGAAGTGAATATATTATACTACTATCAATATTTAACTTGCATTTTATCAATATTCTCAAATGTAAATTTACAAAATCTGACTAATTCAATAGAATTATATTTTTAAAAGTTATGCAATACATTAAAGTGATTAACACAAAAAATAAAAAGCCATTACGACCAAATAATTCTTGCGTATGTACACTATTTAATAATATATTAAATCAAATTCTATTCAAATCATTAAAATTCGCCATTTTTGAGGATATTTATGTATACGAATTATATAAACTTGTTAGTTGGCGTACTTATGATTGTAAATTACACCGGGAATTCTTTTAAGTAGCTGCACTTGAAATTTGAATGGTGAAAACCGGTCTACTTTGGTTATCTCATAACTTGATTTCGCATTCATTAATCCTTTCTTACAGTTCGATACACACCTGAAAATAATAAATATTTATAGAAACCTTTAAAAAACCGATATTACGAAAAATATGTAATGTAAAAATATTTTCATAAATAAGCTATATTATTGATAACATTATATATTTATGTCTATATTTTCTGCTGGATGATAAAAGGGTTGTGGTACAAATCAGGAGGAAAAAACGGAGGAATAAAAAGCAGTTTTTCAAGGTCGAAATTAAAAGAAGTAGCTTAGGTATACAAACAATTTAAATAACATAATAATAACTTTAAATTATTTACAATTCTTTTATTTTTTATTTTAGAAATATTTTTAATGTATACATATTTTGACCATTTTATCAACATTTTAAATCTCTTTCATTTGTTTTTTTTACCTACTTTGATTATTTTCAAATTTATCTAGTTTATTTTAACTACTTTTGCATTGACGACCTTAAAAATAGTTTAAATTTCCTTCGTATCTACCTTCCAGTTTTACCTCTGGATTTAAGGAACAACTTTATAAAAGTATTAATTGAATAAAAATGCATAACTATAAATATAATAATTTATTCTATTTGGATTCTAAATATCTATTTATACAAAGTTGGCATAGTTTTATAAACATGGGATAAAAATTTGAAGTGGCGAAGTGCATTAAGGAATATTACTTAAAATTTGATAACAAATGTCCAATTAAAAATATATAACCTACTCATAAATCTAAATTTATAAAGAGTAGGTCAAAATGTCTAATGGTTCTTTGGTTAGAAGAAATGGATAAATTTAGAAACATCGCATTGACTTAAATTTGTAATAAATTATTTATTTATAAAATATATATATTATTGATAATTTATTATACTACTTCAAAAGTCTACTAGAAAAAAAATCGAACTGTAATACATGTGTAAAACATTTTACTTATGTATTTTACAAAAGTCTGTTTCATATTTTGATATGAGTTCAAACTAAACAGATTTTTTTATAAAACTATTTTTATATATAGTCTAACTAAATTATACATTTTAATGTGAAAAATATAAGGTGTTAAATAGTAGAAAGTCGCAAATAAAGTTTACAACAGATCCTATTGAGATGCATATTTTGATTGTACTCATTTTATTAAAATATATTATTTTGTACTATATAAAAATGTTAATAGCTAGTGTAAATACGAAATTGTATTTTAAATTCTATCAAGCTAAGAAATGAGTTTTACAAAAAATAAAAATTATGCTGCCAACAATTTTATGAAGTTTTATAAATGTTTAATCTATACATGTAATGATAGGGCCTATGTTACTCAAGGCATGAAACTATTTAGTGTAAGCTATGTCAAGAAAGAATTCAATAATCTAAATAGTAAATAAAAAATACTTGAAATAGACACATACCGCAGCACTGTTACTGGTGGTTCTCCTGAAAGAAGATTTATGCCTATTTTCTGTGCTACAGTTGACTTTGTCGTGTGTCTTGCAACCAGAAGAATAGTGTGTATTTCATTCTCATACATATATTCTGTCCGAAACTGTATCGCCCGAGCTCTGTTAGTAGTCATCGTGTATATCTCTTTACTTACATTTTCAGCAGCTGAGTTCCATTCGAATATATCATACGCATGTTTTACAACTTTAGGAGTAGAAACATTGTTGGGATTTTCCCAATCAGTTGCTAAAATTGTTTCCATTTTGGCTAAATTAAAAGCACAAGATAATCAGAATGACGTTAAAAGTCAGTAGAACATAGTATTTTAATAGAATAGTATATAAGCAGTATATTACTAGAATAGTATATAAGCAGTATATTACTCGAATAGTACATAAGTAGTATATTACTAGAATAGTATATAAGTAGTATATTACTAGAATAGTATATAAGTAGTATATTACTAGAATAGTATATAAGTAGTATATTTATAGTATAGTATGTTTACTTACGGAAAGTTTCAACTGTTGCATTAAGTCGGAAACAGCCCCTGTACACATCACCGTTTTTGTCAGCACATTTACTGATATTAAATGTAATTTTGTCCCCAAGATATGTGTAATTATTGTTGTCAAAAGTTGGCTTTTCACAAGAGCGGTGGCAGTACCAGTCTAATGTTATATCATCTTTCTCTCCATACTCGTAAAAAACGTCTTCATCTTTAGTGCAAGTAGCATCTATAATCAATGATTTTCCCCATTTTAAGTTGAAAAGATCCCCTTCAACTGGCCCTGTAATGCACGGTACAATCTTCCCCATAACAATCTCATAATCAATATAATCTTTCGTCATTAAATTTGGTTCTTCTGTCATCTGAATAACAACATTAATTCTGTATCGAGCATTAGCTTCCAGTGCAAAAGATGGAATTACTAGTTTAGATAATTGCATATTAAGTTTCTCTGTCGGATTCCAAACACCAAACAACAAAGGAGTCAAAGATTCAAATCCAGTTTCATTTTTTACGTGAGTAGCATAATTTAAGAAAAAAGTTGTAAGCTTGGGTTTATAATCAATCCAGGTACCCAAACTGGATTGTTTTAAAATAGTCCATTTAAACGTTGTAGACATGTTATAACATGAAGCTTGTATATTGGAATTTATCTCAATTTTTTCCATTCGCTTGCGAATCTTTTGTCCACCACCAGACTTTAAGTCTAAATATGGATAATAGCAGTAACCTTTGGTAACAATCATAGACCATGTTTTAGATACATAGGAAACATTATTCCAACCACGAAATGTGATATTTTTTTTACCAAAATCAGTAATCATAGTTTCAATTTTTAATTGATAATCGCCTATGCCGCCATTCATAGAAGATTCATATGCTGTCAATAAAGGTTCAGATAAATTATGCGAAAAATACTGCTCATAAGCAGTACCACAAAATACTTTCGAACCAAATACAATTTTCGATGAATTGAGCACACTGTCTCCAAATTCCGATAGGTCCAATAAATAGCAGGCTTCAGTTCCAATCGAATTTATGAGCAGATCGATATAGTAAGGTTCATTTCTAGCAAAGGGCTTTTTTGAACTTATGCCTAAACTCAAAATACTTTTATAAACATATATTTGTATACTTTTTGTTTCGGAATCAAATTGGTTGTATGCTCTTACACTCACATTATAAGTTCCAGGTTTAGCATATGTGTGTTGGAAGAAAGGAACAATAGTGTTGTGTAGACCACTTTGATCATCAAAATTCCATTCATAATAAATGGGCATTTCATGACCAAAAGTAGTCGATGCATTGAAGTAAACTGGTTTTTCCAAAGGGAAATAAGTTGATTGGTTTTGTGAGGGTTGGTCTGTTGGATATTCGTGATTTAAGTTTGCAACATTATTTAGATCCACAATTTCTGAAAAAACATCGTGGTGAAAGGTATAGAGCTCACTGCTGACATTGTTAAACATTTCAACACTAACTGTATATCGGTTTGCCTGAGTATAAATAGTTGACAAACTCAGTGTGCAAAATCGGAATCCGACACCACACATCATTGCCTCTGGTTGAGTGAACAAAGTTTTGTTTTGACAAATGCCACTTCCGAGTTTAGTCTGAGAATTATCACCAAAGGTTATATTGTAAGAAGTATTTGTCGGCATAGCGGTATTGTAGGTCATTTCATTTAAACAAATGGAAAAAACTGCGGGAATCGTCATGTTCGTTGTTCGGGGTAAAAATATTGCACTCAGACCTACTATAGAATAATTCTTGACCGGATATTCAATGTATAAAGTTTTAGGCAACTGAACATAAACATCTGAAACTAAATTAGTTACTTTGACGGAAGCAATTACCTCTTTTGGGAATGTATAATTATGCTGAATAATTGAAATATTTTCTGTTCCAATAGTGGATCCAGTAGCGTTTGTCCCGTCGTCAAAATTTAACGTATACTTCATTCTTGAACCAAAGGACTTATGTATAACTAGTTGCACCATGTCACCAACTTTAGAAGCATATGTATTTGCTGTAATGTAGAGATCTTCAATCACCCAATCAACATTAAGTGTTAGGATTTTAATAAATGAAGTGACACTATTGCTGATATTAAATTCAACAGCATAAGTACCATAAGTTGAATAATTTCGACTGTGCTGCTCAGAAGTTAATACAGAAAATATACTTTTTGTGTCTCTCATACTTTTGTCATTATAGCTAAAGACAACTGTCGCATTTGTCGGCAGATCACTTATGGCACCAGTATATGTAATATTGAAACTTGCCCATGTTACATTGTTTTGAATAAGTGAATTAGGGTTTGAAACAGCAATATCGATTGTTTCAGGTAAAACTGGATTCAAAATATGCACTGTTCTGCAGGTGGTAAAAAAATCAACAGAATTATTAACTGTGATATTTATTAAAAATACTCCGATCTCATTGTACGTATGCGAAAGGTCAATGTCACCACTTGCGGTTTTGTTCCAAATATCATAATGAGCCGAAAAGTTAGCCCCATCGCCATAGTCAATATAAACCTGAAATCGTGAAGCTAAAGCGATTTGTAAGAATATTGAACAGACCATTGATCGATTGTTGAATGTCTTGACGACAGTAAAATTTGGTTCGATAATTTCGTAGTCGAAGTTAAGAATAGACGTGTATTCAAGTGGATTTGAAGCGTAGTTGTCCGCAACCATTTTGAAAGTATATGAACCGTATTGTTCAATTAAATTAGTAATGGCATATGTTCCATTGCGACCATCCATAGAAGTTGGCAGAAACTCAATGTAAGTAGTCTGTAAAATAACATACATATTTTTTTGTTATTCTAAGTAATTTTATAACTGCTTTACTTTGTTATAATTGTAAATGACAGCCTTCCACTCAACTTTACAATACCACCACCAAAACAAATAACAAAATTTAAAATAGGAAAACAATCAGAATTTAAATCCAATATGACCAACAAAAAACATTGTTTTATCATCAAACCACATTTATTCATTTTTTAAACTTATTTAAAAAAATCCTAATTATATAGCTTGTACTCTATAAAACATGCCTGGAGATATAAAATAAAAGTCAATTCGTGGATTTAAAAAAACAGTCTACCAAATCTAATAGGCAAAAACACAATAGAGAAAAACCATATCATAAATAAGAACACGTGCATTAATTGAAATATATAATTTAAAAAGTAAATAATGAAACAATGGCCTAGGACTTTGGAGGCATTTGTTTGTATAAGTTTGTATTTTACAGTAAATCATTTCTTATTACTTAATTATTTATAACTGTTTGAGAAATAATTATTATCATTATTGTTATTTGTTATATGTTATATGTCATATTTTATAGTGAATATAACCTTGAACTACATATTGCACTAACGCTTATTTTAAACAAATCAAAACGAATCAATAGAAAACTCACTTTCAAAAATTTAAATGGAAAATTATTGCTCGATCATGAGCTATATATTTTTACAACTCCTCCTTTATCTTTGATTTTTAAATTTAATAAAATTTAAAAAAATTAAATTTAAAATTTAAAAAAAATGTAACATGTTTTACGTTGTTCAGTAGAGTCTGTATCTTCATATTAGATCCGCTTTCAAAATATCCACTGAAATGATATGAAGATCGATTGAAGATAAAATTCTTTTGAGTGATACTAAAGTTAGCAATTGGGTGATCAACATTGACTAACAAAGTCCTCACAACTGTGGACACTAGATTTCTGGCCGTCACCTTCACCTGGCGTAGTGGGACAAGTGATGAATTAAAAGTGAGTGGTACACTTGTGCTGTAGCGCGCACCTGAAATGATTTCATCCAAATGTCATGAAACAAAATTGGTTTACATTTTACTAACTTTACTAATTTATCATCAAAATTGAATATTTAAAAAAATACATTTATTTTTATTAATGTTCAAATTAGTTCAAATTGACTTACATGTAAATAAATACTATGTTGCCGTCATTCTGGACAATTTACACTTTAACAATATCAGAATAGATATATGTTGTGTACTTATTAATTCATTTATTTATCAGCATTTTCGTAATTAAACTATTCTAATATTGTTCAATACGAACTAGTTTTTATATTTCAACATCAAAAACTTATCTAGAATCCAATTCTAAGAGGGTTACATTAATCAAGTCATATAAGAAGGTAAAATTCGATTGAAATGTTGTATTAATTCTAAAAGTAAAGTATGTGATTTCTTTTGTTTTATCGTTGAATTTATTCTATCTATATTTTCGAGTTATAGCCTTTACGTTATATATTCACATAACAATATGTTACGTAAAAAATCGTCGATAATTACTTAGCTCATTTAAATATTTCGTAATTCTGTTATTTATTTTGTGAACGTTTTATTTAGATAGGTAAAACATTACATACAATAAATATTCTGACTGTAAATAATTTGTTACTAATTATCTGAACTAATATATTGAACGCTTTTAACTTCCTGGTATATATTATATTAGCTTACATAAACCTACCACTGCACCCAGAAACATCTATTCTTGTTCCAGCATTTACTGTTGCAGATGTTATTTTCAGCCACTGCAGTTCTTGATTGGGTAAAACAATTTCTCTCTCATCCGAAAAATTATTATTTCCCGTGTACTGAAACAAAAACAAGTTTCATACAGTCTTAGATTATTATTAATGCCTATTATGCATTATAATTATACATGTTAGTAGAATGGCCAAACAAGAAAATTCTCGTAAAACGACTATGAAGGTGACGAAAAACATTAAACACATTTCTAATTGGCTGTAATTTAAAAAGTATTTAATCTTATAGGCCAGATAGATTATTCCAACATTCAAAAAAATTTCTAAAGATCTCTCACGTGGTTTAATGACAATTATGTCGCCATTTGTCCAAAGTCACTATTTTAATAGTTTGTATTTGTTTTTAAAGATATTTCATGATAAATTTTGACAATAACAAACATGTTTATATTTAAATATATCATTTGTGACATCTATATCTCCTGATTCATATTTGACAAAACAAAATTTATTGTTAACATTTGTTTTTTCTCTTTTATTATTAAAAAAGTGTACGCTGATTTATTTTAGGTCATATGTGTTACAGCCATAGATTACTTTCGATCAATATTCTTTTTATATATATTTTTTATACGTAGATTCAATAAAGACATTATAACATTTTAAACAATAAATATGAAATCAGCTACATTTAAACTTGGTCTAAAATAACGCTTTTTTGACCAACTAATGACGTAATAAAACTATCAAATTCAAAGAAGTTATACTAATATATTTCTAAATAAAGTTTGTTTGATGATAATATATGTAATGAATTTTAAAATGAGCACAAAAATATTTAAAAGTACTGAAAAAGGTTTTTTTATATGGAAGATCAATTCATGACGTCACTGCAACAAACCCAGGTAATATCTTTCTAAACATTTCTGAAATACGTATTTTGAATATATAGTCCTTGTTTACAAAGTTAATCTCAGGTGCACGTACATTTTTGCATTTTAAATCATGTAACAAAATGTGTGTCAGTTTTACACAATTTCCTATTTGACCTTTTTATATCATATCAAAAATCTGGATAAAAACTGATAAAAAACTTATACAGTTTGATACTTACAATATATTTGATTTCATACGTATATCTTTGAAATCGTTGAATAATATATATATATATATTTAACAAATTTAATGAGTAGTATTATTCATTTTCCAATTTTGATTTATGCAAATTAATGTATATACATAAATGCGTATTAATTAAAATTAATAGATTTTTATAACAAATTTTGACGGATATCATGATGCTGGTTAAAAGAATTAATTATTATGTCTAATTAAAATTATAATGTCTTAATGCTAAGTTCTATTTAATCCATTAAAATATATGTTTGAAGAGTTTTCTGTCAAACCGAAAATTGGATAATGTAAACACCAATCTCACGAAAAGTTTCTCGGCAGACACAGAAGTCTGCGTACTCTGCTGGGTTTCAGATCCACATCCTTCATGCTATAACCGACTAGGATAACTTTTTTGCCGAATAGGAAATCCAAGATTAAAAAGGTTTAAAAATGGGTTACAATACAAAAAAACTTTATTGAATTTTTCAATAGATTCTAAAGTCATTAAACTTAAATAAAAGCCTAGTGACTTATAATTTGTGCAATCCCAACACCTAAATTTTACATTTCCAATTGACAGCCAAGTTCTGTTGTCATGGCTTCCAAGTAGTTCAAAGGTTCCGATCATTTTTCCGACTGCAGTATTAGCTCTCAACTTGATGCTGAATACTTGCACTACTCCCGGAAATCGAATGATTAATGATTCCCCCACGCTGGCTGCATCCGCTGCCTCCCAACCAGTAGAACTTCTCAATGTAATGTTGTCCAGGGATAGTGGGACGGCCGATGTGGCGTAGATGCGAATCTTGTCATAATTATCCTGTAGTAAAACAGCTGAACAGATTCCGCCTGAAAATTAGAATTAATGTGAAATTTAAACGTATTAAACATATTTAACCAATTAAAAACGTATATTTAAGTTAATGTATTATATTAAGTATATATACAATTGTAAAGAGATCACATTGGAAATTGTTTTTTTTATAATATAGAAATGAAAGTTCATTATAATACAATAAATAATTCTTTAAAAAAAGTGTATCAGTTCTTTACGTACTTTTTAATTTGTGAAGAGTAGAATTTTTCTGATTGTGTAGAACCGTGGACTCGTTGGTCAATACATCATTTAAATACATCGAACATACTGAATTATTATAAGTCAGAGTTCCAAAACATTGCATCTGTCGAATACATGTGTCTTGGCAAGATTGCTCATCGTAAGCTAAATTAAAAATATGGCAGCATATTAGAACTAAGAAGGATGTCAAGGGATCCCCTTCTTTGAAGATAGAAGTTATGCACTAGGTAAAATATGCTATTTGTATAAACACATACTTTGAAATAAAGGAAAATCATCCACATATAGCTGATTCTAATTATTTGAATATATATGGCGCCTAAATTTTGGTGTAACACCCAATTAATTATGGGACCCACATTTTTAAATTCCTGGTTTGAAATTCCTACTCATAATATCATTTACTAAATGGTGATTAACACATAACTAAGATTTAATGTTTGAAAATACCATAGAAGTAAGATAAGTCAATATTAAAATCAATAAATATATCATTGTCATTATAAATATCTAAATGACTAGATAAAATATAAAATTGAATTTTAAAATTAAATTAATAATAAAATAAATGTTAGTACATAAAATCTAAATGACTAGATAGGCCAACTTGCCCCGATGGCGGCAATATGGTTGTCATGATTACATCGAGAAAATAAAGTAATCCAATCACTGCAAAGTACTGAAGCGCGCTTGTTAAATCCAACTGGATTGTTATAGAGTAGTTATAAATATGTATGGTTGGCATAGTCTAATTATGCTAAAAATATAATCTATAGTATAAAGTATATGAGTATATGAAATTCAAAGTCAATTAAATAAGACTTTAAAACGAGAGGCCTTTTTGGAGATATCTTCTAGAATTGATTGATGTATATTCCTTAAATTCTACCTAATTGAAATTGTTATCAACTATTTTATACAAAAGTTTGCTAATATATATAAAAAGTTTTTTTTTTACTGCCAAATATCGGTAGAGTTGTGGATAGTTGATCTCCGACTTGAAACATCTTGGTCGTATTAAAAGAAGTTACCGCTGAATATATAGAATGATATATATAATGAGTTTAATTAGTTTCGTTAAGACATGTGTACTTTTTTAATTACTTTGTGTTCCTGTAACATTTTGTATTGTGTCGGATTCAATTGTGTAAGTGACGTTTGTGCCTAAAATTAAAATCACATAAAAAATATTAATTAGTTAATTCCATGTAATTTTTTAATAAATTTAATTTTATATATTTTTAAGTACTATAGTATATTATAGTATTTTTAACATATTACATTACCGATTTTTTATATATTTTTTTAAAGATTTAAATTCATATTTTTTTAACTCAAATTGTAACTAAAAATTATTTGAACGTTGAATGCCTAAGTATACTATATTAGCATATTATTTAAAAAAGCACTTCATTTATTACATTGCTCTATTATTATTCATCTACAACTACAGGTAATATTTAACCATTTTTTAAAAAATTTTAGGAAGCACTACAAAAGATTTAGAAAAATTTAAAAAATTAACAGGAGAACAGTTCTTTTTGTATATTTATTAAATATAACAACTTTATTTATTTATTTTAAAATTAGTTTATGTATTCGAATATATTAAACTACTAATATTTCATTTGTTATACAACAACATAACAACTATTTTTTTAATTACCGTATATAAATCGTTTGCATTAGGTTTACCTTGTGCAATTGTAATATCAAGTATTGCGAACATTCCTGGCAAAATTGGAGTAAACGGATCAATGGAAAGAGCCAATGAGGTAATAGAAAATTGCACTATCACAACTTTCTGAAAAATTATAAAGTATACGAGAGCTTCATGCATAATTGAAAAATAAGAGGCCCTATAACCAATGTAGGCTAATAGTAGGATGGCAAAGAAACATGAAAGATTGAGAAAAAATTGAAAATACAGTTTTTATTCATTTATGCCGTGAATTATCTTATTTTAAAGTTGAAACTTCTAAATATAACTTCTAAAAGTAACTTCTAAAAACATCTAAATATATTTCAGATACATTAATTAATAAAGTTGAAAAAGAATGACAAGAATTTTAGAAAATAAAGATTATTATAACGCGTTTTCGGTAATGATAGACTAAATAAATCAAAGATATTTACCCCAATATTACATATTTATACAATGACCATTAACCCTAATAATTAATTAATCTCATTTATTTTTGTATTTGTTTCATTGTTATTTAAAATGTTGCACTTTATCTGCAGCTTTACTTACCGAAACATTACTCTGACTGATCGAGTTATTAATGATTAGTTGAATGGTAAATATTCCCTCCATGTAATACACATGAGTAATGTTCATCTCCGTAGTTGTCAACGTTTCTCCGTCTCCAAAATCCCAAAAATAGGTACGTTTTGTTCCCATGTGTGGAAGTACGTTTAGTACGAGAACTTCCTGAACAGGCACTGAAGATAATGTCATTATTGTAGGAAATTAAATTAATTAATGATATAGATTTCACTTTGTGGCAATATTTATGTTGTAATTTCTTGCCTCGATTTTTAAATATATATATTTATTTATGTCTAGATTTCGTTATGCTCTTATTCTAGATGCATTATTTTTCCATTTTCAGCTTTAAAAAAGCAATGAATTTAGTAATAATTTATTTTCAATATACTACATTGTATATCAAATAATTTAAAAAGTTCACACATAGTTAGGTTTATATGCAAACTTAGCACCATGTTATATCACCTTACTTGAAAAATCCTTTTAGTTTTACAAAAATTATTTTTTTAAATTTATATTTATATTTAAATTTTTTTTAAATATATTTAAATTTATATTTAAATTTAAAATTTTAATTTAAAAAATTAAAATCGTATGATTTTCTTAGTTTATAGTAACCTTATAATGCTATCAACCTGTCATCCTATAATGAATTAAAAGTGTTGTCAATTTTATTGTTCCCCTTTTTTCTTAACTATAGAGCATATTAAGCTTGTTACATATTCCACGTCACTTATTGAAAACTTTTTAAAACGATTACTTATTAACGGAGGTAATGCACGATATATAATACGTTAGAATAATTAAGTTTTTTAATAACAATTATTATTTTAGTAATTTAATATTGAATATTAATAATAATAACAAAACATAATGCATTTCAAAGCGCTTTCGGCTAATACTTTTTTCTATTAATACCACAAAAATAAACAGTATAAACATATTAATAATCAATGTTTAAAAAGTTGTACAAAAGTTTTATATGATATAGTTTGAATATTTGAATCAAAGATTTAAGTGTTATGGATATAAAGATTGCTTAGATATATCTACTATGTAAAATATATATTAATATTTTAGATACAATTCATCTATAGCATATACTAAGTTAACAATGTATAATAGAACGTTGGATAAATATCCCGTATCCTGTATCTTGTCTATTATGTTGATTAGTTTATTAGATATATTAATTATATCTTCAATTTAAAATATTGTTTTGTATATCAATCTAAGCATTCTTTATATCCATAATGATTAAATTCCTATTTCAAGTATTCAAACTATGATATCATGAAACTATGTATATCATAAAAAAAATTAAATAACCTTTTAATATTGATTACTAATATATTATGTTTTGGTTATTTCTTTGTGTAGTAATTAAAAAAGTCAATAACAGAAAGAGCTCGAAATACATTATTTTTCTTTATTTAATAAAATATTGCTTATTTTTATATTTTTCAAAACACTAGCTATCATTTATTAGGTATTTTATTATTATATATATATTGTATATACTCGTATTACCCTGAATATAATAATTCATTCAACTTTTAAAAATATTCCATTAAGAATAAAATGTTATCAGTTTCAGTACTACTCAGCAATTTCCACATGAAAGCGCTTTTTTGCCCAACGGTTTTTTCCACTCTCAATATTGTATACTATAAATATTTTTACTTGTACCAATACATTTCTAGCATATTTTTTGACTATGTCATTCAAACCTACATCGTATTTCGAATATCGAACTACTAAAAAAGAAAAAACTAAAATGTTTGTGTTTTCTAATATATTTTAATCTTCATTAATATAATATTTTATTTTAATCATTATACCGGTACCACATGATCCTTAAAAATAGTAAAACTCGAAGACTCAAGTCCCTCCAGAACGTTTACTTTTTTTAAGCGCTATTAACAATTTGAAAAGTAACTGTAAATATGCATCCTTCTCATAAAAATGAACCTTTGTAAAATTCCCCACATTTTAAAAAGATGCCCAAGAATGTCAATTTGTTTATTACCAATATCATCCGCACTAAATGACACGTTTTGAATCGGAACCTGGACTTCCACAATTTGGAGAGCAACGGTCGGGACACTGGAGAAGTTAAGTGTGTTCCTGGCTGTCAACGTGACAGTGTAGTAGATCTCAGTACAGAAAGGCAGCGGTGACTCGTGGCAGTTAATGCGAGAGAAGTTGTGGACAATATCAACGGTTGTGTTACCACGAAAGGAGAGGGTCATGGCAGGACGAAGAGCGACTTCGTTTGTCTCAGACAGATGTAGGTACCAACCGGTTAAAGTGTCGCCGGTGTTGTTTCTTTGGTTGAAATTATCTGGAACATAATAGAATTTTTTTCATTATTTCAATTTTAGTACTATTTGTTGTGTTTGTGTAATATTTTAGTAATGTTTAAGAATTATTTGTGTAATAATTGTGTAATTATTTTATTTATTAAAGTATCTAGAACATAATATATCATTTTGCAATAAAAATACGTTTTATCTATTGAATATTTTTCATAATCAATACTAAAATGTTTTATAATAATACGTTATGTAGAAGTATTATAAAGCAGTTGTTTCATGCCATCCATAATGTATGGCCTTAAAATTTCTCAGATAGTGATATATTTATACATTTATTATTTTAATGTTTATTACAATGCCGAAAATCTATGAATCTATCCTCCAAAAAAATACCTTTTACTGATTACATTACATCTGTATACATTGTATTACATTTATTACCTTGACATTCAAGTTGTAGCTTTTTTTTAATCAATACAATTATAATAAAAAAATAATTAAATAAAATAACAACGATCAAAAGATTAACAACTCACCAACGTATGGAGGTAGTATATGACCACACTGGACTCCAATATCTTGATCATGAGAACAGGTATTGTTGAGAAAAGTATACGCGCAGTGTTCAATTAGGTAAGAGTCTTCCTTACACTGCATGTTGCTTATAATGATGTCATCGTTGCCTTTGTTAGTGTAAAATATGGAATTCATTAAAAATAAGAAAATGTAATTTCTGTGAAATGTAATTAATTAAAATAATTGTTTAGCGTTGCAACACTAACAGTGAACACCATTTGTATGTCCAGAGCAATACAATAAAATATTAAGATATATTTAATAAAATTAAAATGAAAAACAATAAGAATAATAATCAATTATTTCGACGGAATCATTTTCAACATTTTATAAAAATAAATTATTATAATTTGTTGAATTGCAAAAAAAATTGTTTATACTAAAACCTTGGTAAAACATTTTATTAAATACTACCTTATTATAATTTTTATATTCCCAAAACGTGCACATTTATGAAAAAATATAATTTTAAAAATTTCAAGTCAATATAGAATAATTATTTTAATGTGAATTGCTTTCAATTAATATATAATACAATTATTTTATTCATTCGTATTTAAAATAATGGGGGTGATAGGTAAGTGGTAAACTATATAATTCTACAGTCACTTTAGTATAGTCTATATCTGTTATTTATGAAAAAAAATTATCCCAATGTTCTTTAATGATTTTTACACTCACAAAATAGATATTATATTCATATATTAAATTTATTGTTTTGAATTTACTGCGAGTTCACATTAACACGTTTTATATCAATGAAATTCACAGTTAAACTCTATATTTAATGTATAACAATAATATTTGATTTTAGGCTTTTTTATAATATCGTTGTGTTCCATTATCAAGTTAGACCACTTTAACTAAATATTTTAATACACCCAAGTTATTTCACAAATTTGTGTACGTATATTTCAGGATAGATATTAAAATACTATCTTCTGGGAGTCTGGAAAATATCGTCATGGGGTACATAAAAGTTTTTTGCCATTACCATTCATCGATCAAAAAGAGCTCGTTACCTCAATAGATATTCAGCAATGTGTAAAAAATACCATGTTAATGACTGGGCTGCATATTGGAGCTGAGTCAACCGTGTCCCGGCATGCATTGTACAATAGACTTCCTTGACCGACTCTCTTGATTAGTTAGAAAGTGCTTTTGTTAATACAGCAAAAAGAAATATTAACCGTTTCTGTCAGTATTTTCATCTTACTTATCTTAAAAATAGTCCTTATATCAGGAGTTTTGTAAAATCTTTTTTCTGACTTTTCCGCAACGTTTATTTGCTAAATTGTTTAGCCAAAAAACTACTGCTAAAACAATTTCTAAGTGAGAATTAAAATATATCGCGAATTCTTATTGTATGCACATTGCACAAGTTCTAGACCAACCTGCCCCCATTCCTTGTTGACCCGCGTGTAAAACTTTTGCCGGTCCCATAAATCCCATTTGTCGGCAGGCAGTCTGAGCTGCAAAGTCATCAAAAGTTTCACCGCAAATACTGCCCGAACGGTCATTCTTTCTCGCAATTAGGAGGCCCATATTCGGGGAACGACGATTCACCAGTTCAAGCCCCATGATAGTGTTCACTGAAAACAGTTATGCAAACGTTAAGTTTAGGAAAAATATGTTTTATATAAATTTATCTAGCTGCGTAAACAGGGACGTAAAAATTACAATGTTTAACACATTAGATACTTTAAGTACATTATATACATTATACATTTACGTTATATATTTTTTATATATTATAATATACATATTATGAAGCTATAAATAACACAAAATATCAAAAGAAATTGAAAAAATTTACATCCTAAATCGATATATCTACATTGTGGGCATTTTTACAATAGACAATAAATCATAAATATATATATAACATTATATAATTGCATAATATATATTATTGCATAATATATACATAACATTAAAATTGGCTTAATTATGTAATTCGTTTCCGGGACCTCTCATAATATATAGTTATATTTAATTAAAAGTGTTTGTCAATAAAATATAATTGCAATATTTATTTCTAATTTGATAAATGAGATTAATTAAAACTAGAAATGTGCAATTGGTTGAATGCGATGTCTATATAGCAGTAGAAATACCAATATGCCACGAACTTTAGAATATTTACTTTAATAATTAATAAATTTTAAAAAATTTAAAAAACTTTTTTATTGTGTACGTTTATATGTTCACTTACATGGTGTGCATGTGATGCCAATGTTGTCATCATTGATACAAGCTATACCAGGATCCTTAAAGTGAAAATTCGAGCAATTGTGAACAAACTGGTCTGAAGTCTGACATTGTAAGTCCTGCAGTATGACAGAATAATCCCCACTTCCTAAAATAAGATGATTATATATATATTACATTAATTAAAGGTATTATATTAATGAGAAACTAATCCTATCAATTTAAAAACGATTAATTTAACGCTTCACTTATATTACGTACCTATTTTTATATATGTACAACAATTGTTCAACAAAAAAGATGTGCAATATTTATCTTTGAATATGAATTTGCTAAATGAAATAAAAATGGGTGAACATGTATGAAAAACCAACTAGCATAAGCTTTTAGCGTACTTATATTATTCAATAATATAATAATGTAGATATTATGTCCCATATTTTGCCGTTTTCTATGCCTTTTCAATAATAATTCTACGAAATAACAGTTTTATGTTTTATTACATTTTAACAAAGAAAGTTACTATACATTTTATTACAAAGTTATTATCAAAGCTGTTTAATACATATTACAGATTTTAAAAGTTATATTTATTGATTAATGTGTTTTTTCTGTTATAATTGTATAAATTGATAAAATAATTTTATATATTTTCTTGAAAAGTAAAACTAGGCCAAGCCCATGTTTTAAAAATAACTTGCGGCTAACATCTGTTGATAATAAAATCAAAACTATATTTAACTAAATCTGTTAAAAGGAGTAATTAAAAGTTTTGTTTCGTTAAAACTTATTCTATTCCAATTATAAATTCTTTAATGTATTTATAAGAACTGATAATATATAAAACATTATATGAATACAATTAACGCCCATTAATTTTTTTTATAAATTTCCCTATTTTCCCATTTTTTTATTTTTAAAACAAAATTTGTTTAAAACTTCTTTAAAAATGTTTCGAACAACATATAACCATGAGTTACAGATTAATAATAAAAACAGTTTATACATAAAACATTTGAAACTTTATTTAGTCATTATTTTAAATATGTAAATATACATCAACATCATCTGCCTCGAAATAAGTAAACTTCCTATTCCTATCCATTTAGATTTTTCGATTGGTATTTAAAAAATTATATTTTTGAACACAAGCAAAAAATAATATATTTTATGTAATTCTTTAGATCTTTTCTATCGTTTCTTGTTTTTATTATCATTGTTTCGCCAATTTATGGTTTCTATTTCACAATTTTTTCTATTCTTGCATTTCTCAGAGAGCGACCGAAAAATAGCCGTACTCGTTTGCTTTGTTTTTAAATTTAATTGGTTTTAATGCGCGGTCTCAGTCTTAGTCTTAAAATTGCGCTGTTTTAAGGCGGTCTCAATAAAATCGAGTTTAAATATTTTGTTTTAAGGCGGGTTAATTTTGTTTTTACTAAGGGTTAACTAAGATCGCGTTCTAAAACCAAACTTGAACTCATGCTAACGGAATTTAAGTTTTGAAGTTGTTTTAAGCTATTTGAAGCCTGAAAATAACCATTTGAAGCAATTTTTTTTAAAACAGGAACTTAATTTTAAATGCTTTCAAATCAGAGTATTTCATAAAAATAGTTAACAATTGTTGGCTAACAACCTTTTTATATACAAACACTCAAATAATTAATCAACTAATTTTCTTACCATTACCAAACTGGTCAGTTACAGATGCAGTTCCTGAGTGACCGGAACTTAAGCAAGTCGCGTCTGCGTCTTGTGTTGTAAAATTGTGTTTACAAATAGTTCCCGCTTCGTTTCCCTTGGCAACCAACACTCGCCCAGCGTTCGATCGGGTGGAGTTAATTAAGTAGAAGTAGTCTATAATAAATTCATAACATAAGGAAAAATTTGTTTTTGTCATTTATGTCACTATTTTAGAAAAGAATGTCGGCACGTTATATTTTAGTATGGTATTACATTACTAATATAAAAGTAAACTGAAGCACATCATTAGTTTCATTGTTACATTTAATTTTTATTTATATATTCAATAAACAAGTTCATATCAAGATTTTAAAGTTTATTTTTAAAATAATAGAAAAATAGAAATCGCCTATAATCATCTGGATAAACATTCACAAAATTATGCTTTTTACTAATTGATTAAATTAAATAAATTTTAGTCGCTACTTACATTTGGAGTCATCATAATCACAAATGACTCCAACTGATGTTTCATTTGCCGGGCAAGAATGTTGACCCCAAGCGGTAGTGTTACACTGAGCCAGATTTTCCTCAGATCCACTGCAAGTCACCCCACCAAGAGCAACGGTACCATTACCTGGAATTGGTTATTTTATTATTTTTCAAAACGTATTTATCAATTGCAATGTTTTAAAGCATGTGATTATACGTAGGTCCGAATATTATATTATATTACAATGCTAATTGAATAACCTTGGAACGATGACAAAGACAGGATTATTTATTTGTTATTTGTCTATATATAAATGTTTAGCACCTAAATCATAAACAGATGGGTCATATAAAAATTATGTTTTATAACTGTTGTTAAATATATGTAATCGATATCTAATTTGTTTTAAAATTATTTACTTCAATTTTTTAATTATTTGTAAATTACATTTAGTAAATATGTACTCTGAAACTGATTGTAATATTTATTAACAAATATTAGATTTTCATTGTATTATTCGTTATTCAATATTCAAAAATATATTACAAACTCCGTTTTCTTTTCTTTATCAAATGTTGGAAAATCAATTTTCAAATATAATAATTCTTTTCTATCCTGTCATAAAAACAAAGTATTCTGATTTTAGAAGACTTCAACATTATTAACTTCAATTAAGACTATGATAAAATGAGCTACGAATATTATGTGCACCCTTCATTTCATTCATTTTTAATATTGCAATTTTTCCTTGACTTTCCATATTTTGAATCCTAATTATTTCGCTATATTGAGTTAAACAAATATTTTATATTGGCTTATTGATAACATTTTAAAATGTTTTTGACATAATTGAGGGGGAGTGTTATTTTCTTCATTGTAAATATTCCTGTCAACAGTAACATTGCACATAAATAAGAGGTAATTAATTTATATAAATACATAACTAAAAGCAGTTCATAATGTGAGTTAAATACAACTTTTGAACCTAATTTTGAGACAACAGCGACTTATACAATCGTTCACTGCATTTCAGCACGAATTCTAATAAATGCAATCCATTACGTTTTATTTTTTATTCAGTAATAGTCATTGTTCTACATTCAGCATGTATAGCCTATAATATTCGGATATTTTAATAAATAAAATATTTAACTTTTGCAGGATGATTATCTCTGGTTTCATATTGATCTTATTTTTGGCTATTACATTTTATTGTATTTATTATATATATATATATAAATAATTTTAATATAATTATATATACATATTAATAATATGTTATTTGCAAATGCTTATTTAAATGTTTTTCGTTAGAGTGATTACATTGTTTACATTATAGGGAACGTAAAATGGTATCTAAACCCAGTTTTAAAATGTTTTTACGCCATGTTACTCTATTTTACATAATATAAGTAAGTACACTCACACTCAGCTTAAAATAAATAAACTTAGTATATAAGCAGTATTCGAATATAGCAATTAGAATAATAAAAATTTATCAAATTTATAATGATGGAGACTGTTAGTTAGTAGAGGAAAAGATGATAACTAGACTAACCTGATCCAAATCGTGTATCCTTGACAACCAACACAGTGGACTTATTATAGCCCAGCTCCCGACAAACCACTATCGCAGCCGCGGTGCTAAAACTCTGAGCGCACACACTCCCCTCACTCTGACCGTTGGAGACATAAACCAGACCTCCGGTACCACTTTTGTTCCTAAGGTAGACTTGGACTAAAAGAGGGAATGAGAAATAGTTTAGATATGAACTAGAATGATACATAGTAAAGATATGAACTAGATTGATACACAGTACAGATATGAACTAGATTGATACACAGTACAGATATGAACTAGAATGAAACATAGTACAGATATTAACTAGAATGAAACATAGTACAGATATGAACTAGAATTATACATAGTACGTATATGAACTAGAATGAAACATAGTATAATGTTTGAAAAAATACTCTGTTTATTAAAATATTTAAGCGTAGCAAAATATCCTTCACTAAAGACACTAACGTATAATTGATTCCATGTTGATCCTCATATATGACAAGGGTATTAAGAAGTCATCTCCCCTCAAAGCAAGGTCACTGTAATTATCCCCAAAAGTGATATAGCTTTCATAATAATTAAAACATTGAAGGCTCGACCACTTTACACCATATATTACCTTATAGTCTATATAACTGATTAGAATAGAAAAAATAGACAAACAGCATTTTTAAAATTGGCGGCCACCTTTGCAGCTGCTTCCCATTCTATTCCGACGTCCCTGCTAAATATAACAAATCATAATCTATGTAAGAGTACATTTTTGCACAAATTGTATATTAATAAAAAGATACATTTCAGAGTCACATATATATATATATATATATTTTTAATTGAAATAGGCTATATTATTATTAGGTGATATTATTATTTTCTTTATTGGCTAAGATATGTTTTAAACGGTTATATTCTGCTATTTTCAGTTTTCGTTTTGTGATACAGTCAGTTGTTTATGATTATGATGTCATAAAAAGTATACTAAAAAATACACATTATTAAAACTTTTATTATATTAGTAAAACTACTCGTACAATTATGGTACCCTAACGGTTTCACATAAAGGAACCCAAAAATAATTTAAAGAAAAAAATGAAAACAATGTTTAACTTAAAAAAATATTATATAAAAATTTTAAAAATATAGAGAAATATGAGGTATTTATGAAACGTTTGTTTCAGCTAAATTAAACACAATGTTATCAAGAATAAAATTAAAATCATACATTATAAATTTAATAAATAAAGTGGATCAATATGAAAACATTAAAAAAAATTAATATATCAATTAATAATTTTATATACTGAACTATAGTATTAAAGCTACGTATTTACTAAACGATTATTTTGTAAAACATATCATTTAAGTAGTACGGATACATTACGTGACTACCCCGGCCCCCAAACACCTCTTTCCTCACTTAAAAAGACTGGACAATCGAATAATACCAAGCAAGAGAAGATAATAAAAAGCTATCCTGCTTATCTTTTTGTAATCTGATAAGATCAAAGAGAAACAGGGGCGATGGGGGAGTTAGTATCATACAACTTGTATTTTTAGCAATGTGTAATAGAGTAGATCTAAAAAACACTTTATTTCGCTCTTAAATATTTATTGTAAGGTGTCAGCGAATAGAGGGAGAACACAACAGTAAATTGCTTCTTATTTTGGAACTCAAATTTAATCAAATGTAACTCTATCGTTATATTTTAAAGTACATTATATTAATATCATTATTATGTTATTATTTATCGGAAGGTAAATAAAAATAATAAAGAATGGATCGTCCGATCGATAGAAAAAAGCCATTCATCATTTATACAAAATAATTGCAACGATGATTTTTCTGCAGATAAGTTAACGTATCACCTCCTATATACAATATTAAAGAAAACAAGCACTAGCTTTTAAGAGTTGGTTGTTATAACAACAACAATTCTGTTCTGCTTATTATTAGCCATAACAATCAAGTTACATATCAACTTACATCGCCAAAATCGCATCAATTATTATCTCTGTGCTATTATTTTTTTCATTTCCATTTCCTTATTAATGGAAATAAACATTTTTATACGATTATATTGTTAAGAATATTACACGGTCATAAAATCTATTTAAGCATATTTTATGTATACTGAATTTAAACATTCTTTATATGAATAGTATTATCAAACCATATTTATCCTGGCTTGAATTGAATTCTTATTGTTGAATTCTTAAAATTCTAAGAATTCTTAAAATTGAATTATTATTGTCCGCTAAACTAGGAATGATTAGCGTTACCGTTATACCTTTATAATCATCGATAAATATTATTTATAGTTATAGATTCCTATTTCGGCTAGTATAGCATTATATATAATTAAGATATTTTAATATATATGATTATTATAAATATAATACAATGTACATATGTATTGATATTGTCAATTAGTGCAATATAATGATATTTCCACTTATGGTAATTATAGACATAATTAAGATTACTGTTATTTAAAATAACATATTATAGCCTACAGTATGAATTAAAAGAAAACTCACAGTTTTTCTTAGCACTAAAATAGTACGAATTCCCCTTGTTCTCATAGAGACCAACTTGACCAGTGGCCTGATAAATAGCTGGTAGATCGCCAGGCAGTACTTCAACACCGTCTATTGACACAATTATTAATCCAGAAGAAGCTGAATTAAATGTTTTCTGGAATTAAATCAGTAAAGTCCAGTAAGTAAAACCCCTCTATATTACATACCACCAAACCACGGATATGTAAAACAATAATAGACATGTTTTTGTAATCTTCGTCCAAAAAGTTATGTTTATCAAACGGATATTAAATTAAACCTTATTGACTAAACATAAAACACATACAATTATATATTAGCAAATATAAGATCAATAGTTTTAATAGATGAACATGAAAATTTATTCAGGTATAAATAGATTTAATTAAGAAATCTTTTTCTACGTCTATTTGGAAAAACAACATATTAAAATTTTGATTTACTGAAAAATGAATATGGGGAAATCTATGCAATGATATTTTTTATTAAAGATATATACGATTCACCTCGTGATGCAGACGGTACTTCGGCGGGAGAGTTCCTGAATTGGTTGTCGGTACACACCTTCTTCGCACCATACTGAAGACCTCATTCCTATTGTCGCAGACTCCGAGCCCCATTTCGCATTTGTACTTAAAATTGGGATATGTCGAGCTGAGACATGCGCGTTTAGCGTGGCAATAGTTAGTCTTGTTGTTGCAGAATGGACGATATATCTGTCGTTCAAGTGTGAATGCGGATTAAATTTTTTTAATTATTATTATTACTCTTAGAAATAGTAAAGCGAAGAACTGAGCAAAGCAAATTTAAAAATATATTAAAAATTATTTTTAAAGTTTCGACAAAGAATGTATTTACGTCATTAATATTTGCAAATCTATAAAATAAACATGACAATATTATGCTACATCAAATTTTTAATTTTTTACTTTCCCGACATTACCAAAATGGAATAGAATAGAATAGAATAGAATAGAATAGACTAGAATAGAATAGAATAGAATAGAATAGAATAGAATAGAATAGA
>JAUZND010026239.1:0-24032 GCA_034780555.1 Coelogynopora nodosa
TTCGTATCTCGTGCATTCAACTACATTAGTTCGTTCAAATATAGTGGATGCACAATAATCCATACAGTAATATATACCGCATACTATTTAATACTTTGAGAAAGGTTTTAAATTCTTACAGTAAACAAATTTTAAATTAAAAAAAATCATATGTAATTAATTCACATGTATGTTAAGATAAGTAATTAACTGTTATGTCGATACGATAAGAAAATACATAAACCTCAATTATTCTGTTTTGATGCTGTTTTGTTTATTAAAAATAGTTTATTCTTTATTTTGGTTCAATTTAAAAAAATGTTTTACAGCACGTTAGCTATGAAGTCGCCTTCTACTGTATTGGAGGTAACAGTTTATTGATTGGAGCAGCACTGGCCTTCTTTCTATCGAAACCTAAACCAAGCAAAGGTATGATTACAAATTTAACTCATTTGTGTTGATTACAAATTTAACTCATTTGTGTTGATTACAAATTTAACTCATTTGTGATGATTACAAATTTAACTCATTTGTGATGATTACAAATTTGTAAATAAATATTATTATTAGATTTTAGTTAATATTGAATATGAGTAGTATGGGAAAGACGAATTTTGGTTCATGACGATATCACCCCCGACCCACTCCCCAACCAAGTGGAGGTGAAAGTAAAATGCATTTGAGAATCACCAGCAAGATGTGATATTGTGTAATAAAATTAAGAGTTACAACAATGAATTGACGAGTAGAGATGAGAGAATACGAATACAACCATTCATGGTAAGAGCTAGAAGGAAAATAACCCCTAGTCCATGTAGGAAAGGTCATTTTGAAATTTGACTACTCCATTAGATGAACTACTACGTAATGAAATAATTATGTTAAGCGATGCATTAAAAAAGTTACAGGCTAAACTCACATACTTGGTGCTACTTTGATTCCCGGACTATGTAGGAAAAGAATTATAAAAAATATGAGCTAGATCTCTATTAGATCTGCCATGGTCACTGACTTATTTACTTATGAAACATTTATGTAAATCGAATCATTAAAGGAATATAATAATACCTACTTAAATTATATACTTAGACGCACTTTTGCAGCCCTGGGTCATGTTTGAAATGGAATTTGAAATTATTAACTACACTATAAACCCAACAAATATGTTATTTACTTTTAAAACATTTGGTTTAAAACATTTAAAAGCATTAAAAGCATTAACATATTTAATTAAAATATTAAATACCATAAAAACAGATTAAATAAAATTATTCATAATTTTAAAACAAATTATCTCACTTATAGTAATAAAACAATTTATATAATTCATGCTGTTTTCTTATCATTTCAAGGAACAACAAGGATGATATAATTTACTTTTAACTTAAGCCATGTAACAATAATTGTACATTGTTAATTTTTTTATTAAATATTTCTCTTTATAGACAATCAAAATATTGCACCATAATACATAAACTTTAATGTTACAACATGTACAGCTTTGATAGTTGCAATTATTGCTTATATATTCAGAAAATTCTATTTCAATTTTTATAATAATAATATTTTTATATTAATAGTAATAGTAATTTGTATTAAATTATTGATTATTTAAATTGGACTGTAAATGGTTTTTAATTTTTAAGAACTTTCTATAATAATTAAATAATAATTTACATGTCTTTAGGTTCAATAAGGCGTGGCCAATTGATTTTCCAGAAATATTTTTCTAGCCTATTTGGATGCACGTTTATGGACACTTTTTGGCCACCATAAGTCGCTAGATAAATGGGACATTTTTGAAACTGGCCTCGGAGGTAAAGACCCATATTTAAGAAAGGGTCTTCATTTTAGTAAGGGAAACTTAAATTTTGCTCGGGCAAAAATTCTAATAAAAACTGTAAAAGTTTTGGCTCGGGTGATCGTTTTGGTGCGGCGTAGAATATAGGCCTACTTAACCCGTTTATTGTAACGGCACTACATCTACCATACAAATGTAAATTGGTAAATCCTATAGGAAATAAATATCTATGTACATGAAAATACAATGAGGCGTAATTTTAAACATATTTTATTTAAAATTGGTTAATTTAAAATATTTATACTTTTTTACGATTAGTTTTCTTGTGCTTTCTAATTACTTTTCTAATTATTTATTTTTATAGTAAATGTATTTTAAAAAGAAAGTTTTAAAATATTTTCCATTTATATTTTCATGATTAGCCTGCCTATTACAATTATCTCTCGCTTCGTTAGAATTGCTTATTAATTTTAACAACCTTTCGATATATATATGCACGGTTACCAAAATAAATACTTAACTTCAAGTTTATTTATCTAGTTCTAGCTGAAGCAAAAATATGTGAATACTGTCCATATCTCCACAACTACAGACGGCGTCAACTCGCCCTCGGTGCTAGTCCTCTTCCGAGCCTCCTCTGTGTGGTTGGTGGGTCTGGGCATCATCGGGGGCAGTGCCGCCTTCTCCTTTTACGACACCACCCTAACACTGAAGCTACGCCGGTACCAACTCACTCCGAGTGTACTGGGGGGAGTATTTCTCACCGGACCGTTGGCTTACGGGGTCGCCTCCTTTGGCTTCACCTTCCTGGCGCATAGAATTGTGGGTGGTTGTGTGTTTTTGTAAATAATAATCATTATATAACGGCTAAAAATATAACTTTATAATAGTAATAAATTAATAAGTAACAGAAATGTAACACAAATGGCTTTAAATGGAAACAGTTAATTTGACACTATCAATAAAACATAAATAGCAAAAATTTGTATAACAATTATAAATATGAAAATATTTGCAAAAAAAGTCAAAAATACAAATGTAGCAAATAGAATAAAAAATATCGCATAATTACGCAAGATTATCAAAATTGTAAATATTAAAATAATATATCTACTCATAATAGTCAAAAACAATTACAAAATATTTATTTTTTAGTTAGAGAGTTTTAAAAATATTATAATAATTTAAGAATGTAACAGAAGAATATTTATTGTACGTATTTAATGGACTTAGCTTGTTTTAGTTACGTGAGTGCATTTATCACACAAACTAAAAGTAAAGTATATCGTATATTATTTCAGACTCGTGTCAGACTAGTCATGTTGGCCACATCTTTTCTTTGCACCGCGTGTCTGATGGTAATTGGTCCAGCCCCTTTCCTGCCCATCCCATCCTACCTCTGGCTGGACATTCTCTGTTTAGACACGAGTGCGGCCCTTATTGCCGTCTACATCTGCCTCGGTGGGGGCGAATTGTTCAGGGTTGCGCAGTAAGTTAGATTGAATCGTCGACGAATATGATTCAACTTTCTATATTGAGAAGCTGAACTGTAAAGCGTGTTTATTTATCCCTTGAGTTACGCCCGATTTTTATTATTTTAAATGTAAAATTGAAATAAATATTAAGATCCTCAATTAAATATAATCTGTTTATCATTTGTTAACGATAATTTATTCCGGTGCATTACTTTTATTAATAAGTATTATCAATAATATATTATTTGACAGGATTTAAAAGGTTAATTAATAATTTTTACTCAAACTAAATATTTCAATTCAGAAATGAATAGATTATATCATTCTTTAAGATACTAGATTTTGTATTAAAAATAGAAACAGTAAATTATTGCGCTGTATTTATTTAATCTTCTAAAATATGACATATTTTCTTAAAACTCAATTATAGGAACAATTTTACTTAAACGTTGTCTATTTGCAGACATTTGTCAATCACGCAAGCCCCTTTTAAATTATTCCACATCGGGATTTATTAGCAGCTTATGTAAATTATAATAAGTATAAACACTACGGGAAAAAATTATACTGTAGGAGAAGTAGACTAGTAAATCGATTTAAATTTAACTCTTTTATAAATTATTTTTAATGATAAAGCATTTTTAATTATTTAATATAATATTTACATAAAATTAGTTGTATTATATACGTATTATCCTTATTAATAAATATTTGCTATTTTATTGATATTAATATAATCAATATGTTGTATTATTAAAATACTGCATCGATACAGTTCATTTGGTCATAATTCGGAATTTCATATTTATACTTTTATAATTTTTTGATTAGATTTTATATGTTGAACATTATGTGTAAAATACTTTCAACATAACATATCCTTTCTAACAATGTTGACTCTAAGGAGAGGCATGACTGGGCATTACCAGTGCTCAGAAATAAAATGAAATCAATAAACTAGAATAAATATTAGCTTTATATTGCTTTTAATAAATTTAATCCATTTTTACAAAGCATAATTAAGACAAAATATTACATCTCTAGCAAAAATCTAAATAACATAGTTATGATTTTTAAATTTATGTTTCCCTTAATAAATCTTAAAAACCGAATTGTTTTTTATTTAATTTAATTTTTAATTAATTTTTTAGTATAGTTAAAGTTTAAATGCAACATTATTGAAGTTATTTATCGATCTACGGGCAAGATATAATAATTTATCTTATTTATTGCATTAAAAATATTATAGTTTTATTTAAATAATTTGTAATTATTACATTTTGTTATTGTTTTTCACAATGAGACACCTATTGTATATTATATAAAACCTGCTCCCAGCTGGTTTAAATGTGATGATAGCAATATAGTTTAATTACATAATCTTTTTAAACCACATACAGATTACATGTTTTTATACATTAATTAATTTAATGCTAAATTATAGGAAAATATGGATTCCAATGTCCTGCACTATTGATCCCCCCTTCCCTCTTTTTTAAATATAACTTTTAATTACCACACTTGTTCTTATTTATAATTTGTTCTGTCCCTAAATATTATCAAGCTATATTGTAATTGGTAGGCGGTGCTTAAAAATCATCATGTTTAACTTGTCATCTTATCATTCCAAGGCTGTTTTATAGAGTACACGCAAAGACATTGGATTTACAAATTGGATATACATCTAAAGCACATTATTTTTGTTTGACGAATCTGGAACTCGGTCTTGATTGTTGTTTTTCTTTAGATCATCTTGATATTAAATACAATTTTGTTACTATATTTAGCAGTCGCGTCGATAATTTCACATTTTTTAGAAAATTTTATATGTTTTTTGGTATTATTAAGGAGTATAATGTGATGTTGTTACTTGTTACTTGTTATGGTATAATGTAATATCATGTTGATTACATTCTATTTCTTCTAGAGGAGCAGTTGGAGACGATTGCGATGTATTCAGCGCAGTATCTTCTGCATTTACGCTCTTCTTTTTTTTTGGGTATGAGATTACATATATATGTATATAAAAGATTACATATCCATTATTAAAAAGTGTTTTCTTTAAAAAAATTATTTGTTCGTGTGTAAACGGTCTTCAGGACATTTGAAATTATCTAAACACAATGTGATACATTTCTTATAGAAATGATCTAAAAGTAATCTAAATAAAAATATTTTATGTAGGCCAATTGTTTTATAATATTATATTTTAATCTGTTTTAAATGTGGTTTATTATATCATTCTTTAATAATGTGTAATTTACTAAATGAGCGGGTAGTTTAATTGGTTTCAAAATTCAACTTTGTTAAGTTAAGTAACAATTCACTTTAACTTATTTATCTATGTTCCTTTTATATTTATTCATTCTGAAATCTTTAGCCGATTTGGAAAGGTTAAATCACAATTTATCATAATTTCTTTGTGTGAAGTCTCTATGTATTTTATGATGTAACTAATTTTATGTTGTACATGTAACATCAGTTATTATATTGCAAATATTTAGCATTTTTTAATAGTTAATAATCTTTAATTATTATTATTCATTTTATTTTGATGATAACAAAAGTTTATATTATATATAAACAGAAAACCACATATGAAATTAAATACATTAATAAATAAAAACCTGAGCTTTCAAAGATATCTAAATTTCATGATTATGATGTTGAAGTATTGATAAACATGAAAACTCTGTGGTTTTTATTATACGTCAGGTCATCAAAATAGAAACTTTCTATATTATAATTAAAGTAAATATGCCTGTAATAAAATAAAGTGCCCATATCTAAAGGTTCTTTGCAATTTTGTTTATAAATATATGGAACAATTGTTTTAAGGAAGCATATAATATTATATTCTATTTAATTATAGAACTCTTATTTAATATATTCAATATACTCAATCTTTATATCCAAATGTGGTTGTAACTTAAATCCAGAGAAAAAACCTGACGACAAATCTGATGGAAATTTAACCTATTTTTCAAGGTCGTCAATGCAAAAGTATCTAAAATAAACAATATAGATTTTAAAATAATAAAGTTAATTAATAAAAACAAATGTAAGGAATTTTAGAATGTCGATAAAAATGGCCAAAATACGTATACATCTAAATTAATTCTGAAATATACAAATATAATAATTACAACTAATTTTAAGTAATTATTACGTTATTTAAATTGACATTGTTTGTTTATCCTAGTTTCTTGTTTTAATGCCGACCTTGAAAACTAGTTATTTATTCCTCCGGTGTTTCCTCCAGATTTAAGTTACAACCTCCAAACATATGTCACATATGCTTTAACTATTTTCTTGAGTTACCTAAAAAGGTGACTTAAGTTTTAATGAGATATATCATACATTTCTCAATTTTATTGAGAAAACAGACTTATATCACAAAACCAATCTGAGTTAGATCTTTCACATTCTCATTTTTATAAATACTGTGAGGTGAGAACTATCCACGATTTTTTGTGAAAGGTGATCGATCTCACTTTTATGCATATGACCAATTATTAACTTCAATTCTATCAAATTATTTCTATAAATTACTTAATTGGATTGCAATATATTATAATATTCAATCGACGAACTTTCTGCTTTCAGAGCACTCATCGGTCCCCTTATTGGTGGCCTAATTGATACCTGTTGTGGATTTTCTTGGGCCGCCACTGCCATTGGCTGCATCCTCATGTCTCTAGTAAGTTTATTTATATTATAGATTTTCTAACAGCACAGGGTTATATGAGTTGAAAGTAATACACTTTGTTTCATATATGTAAAAATTGAAAAATCGCTTTATTGAAAATCGTCATGTTGCAGAATAGTTTTTAGGTGAAAAATGGGTATATTGAAGCTTTTAGTTTTCTAGTTTTTATTGTATAACTAAAAATACGAACTAATGATTACAAGTTTATATGTTAATCAAAATTTATCTTTACGGCATAATCATATTAACTAAACAAATTATGAAGCATTACATAGTTGTCTTTATATTTTTATAAATCAAAAATGCTATGGAATGGTGTACGTATACGAAAAAGTTGTCAACGATAAATAATAATTAATAAACAAAATCTAGAAATAATTTTCGAGTTGGGTATGGTCTGCTGATGAGTCCTAATAAGGACGAAACAGCGCTCTTAGATCTCCCTGCCGAGGAATATGCTTCAGTAGTATATTTGAAAGGTTTCATTTATTTAGATTTTTTCCTTTCTAATACGTAAGTACGTTAAATATTGTACTTTTTTCTTCTTAATAGTTTTTACATGTTTCCTAGAAACCTGTGATGAATATTTTCAAAAATCAATATATTAAAGTAAGTTATCATGACTTATTTAAATTTTCTGTTAAATCAAGCAATTTACCAAATGGGGGGCATCCTGGTTATTTAGAAACCCCTTCCCACTTCTAGTTATAAAGTGTCTATTATTAAAAAAACTATGGTTACAGAGTTATTTCGAGCTTCAGTTTTAGCTATCAAAGGTATAAAGTCTTCTAAAATGAAGAAAATTCATAATGTATTACAAATCTTTAATTTTTAACGTTTTATCCCATTTTATTATATATATATTAAATTGAAAAACATGTCTTTGATGCGATTCATAATTATTTTGAAGCATCCCTATAGTTTATGTCACACTTTTTTAAATGTACAAACATTTTATTGTCAAAAATTAATATTTATAAATATAAATTTTAAATAAGTAATTCAGTAATTAAGTATGGCACTGTTTTTACTTGACTCGGGGTAATATTTATTGCGAAAAGCTTTTTTTAATATTATTTTGTAATTATTACTCACCCAGAAATCGAAAATCCCAAAATCGAAAATAATCTTGGCTACAAATTATTCGTTGTAAAGATTTTCTAATAAAATGTCTGTGAATTAAAAATCCTTTTACCATATAGGTTTTTCTAAAAAACACTTTAAAAAATAAACTCTTTAACGGACGTGATTTTTCTAACCATTTGTTACATGTTATATATTTGTGAGTAGAAAGATACCCAATACATAAATCGTGCTCAATTACTGTATTTGATTTTTGTAAACTATTTAAATGATTTAATTGTATCAAACATTTAAAACAAAAGTTAAAATCATTAAATAATTATAAATATCAACCTAAATAATATTGAATAAAATAAACATTAAATTATATGTATCGAACATGTATATTGGTACCATATGATTATATTTAACAATGAAAATATTTTTAACATAAAATAATATACTCAATATTTTCAATATTTTGGAATATGCATGCTTAAATTGTCAATTTCGCATGTAACTTTTTTAGGTTACAACGTCATTCATTTATTAATCCAAGTTTTTGGGTACAATAGAACGACATATACAGTATACATAAACTGTTAAAGTGCTTTGTAATATTCCTGTTTAGTTTATTCAATCTGACATTTGTGTTTTGGTTTTTCATGCTTTGTAATTTAGAAATATTCTGCAGATATTAGTTAATTATCTCAAAACATTTAGTGATTTATTGTTAGTTAGTAGCTTTTACTTTTACTATTTTATTATAAAAAAATAAACATAAATAAAATTAGATGTTTTTTATTGTAACACTGTTTTGAACAATCCAAATAATCAAATTTACTGATTATTGAATTACTGTTCAGTGCATTGCGGATTTCGTATCAAGCTATGATCATTTAGAACTAATTACAATTTCCACAAGTTAATGTGACTTTGGAACTTGAACTAGATATGTCTGGATAACTGAGAATCAGATACTACACAAAGCGTGCATTATTTTCAAATGCGGCATCAATGCTTTTGAAAAGGAATGTTACCATCGAACTGAAAATTGGCATTTGAAATTGAAAATGTAAGTCTAATTTATTATACAATAAATTATTAAATATGCTACGAAATGAATGTATTATAGCGCTTTTCCAGTCCTTGATCTATCACCATAGTTATTTATGTTCTATAATTAAATTGCTATAAAAAAACATGATTTATTATCAATAATAGAATTCAACTATTTATAATGATGTTCATTCACTAAAATTCCCCACATTTCACTAAAAGATATAAAAATTACTGATTTATATATTGTATATGCTTTCTTTAAATAATTTAATAAATATAATGTTTATAAAAGGACAGATATAAAGAAAACAGAGAGACAGATGTAGGGAAAACTTATATGTTAAAATCAATCGACTGAAATAATGAACTATTAATTTAACCGTAACGTGAGGGATCAAGTATAGAAGGTTATCGAAATTGGAAATCAACTATAATTAAAATGTGTGGCATACATTGTTATGCAAGGAGATGATAGAGTTTGTAATAATTTATTTTGTATTAAAACGTACAAAAAATATTATGTAATTATGTTTTTCACGAAAACAATTGACAATTGAATAAGAGCAAGTCAATAAATTCGAATTAATCGTATTTTAATTATGTTACAGTTGCACATTTCATTAAATTGTTTTAACTTAAAACAATGTGAAACTTTTATTTGAAAACTTTATTTTCTTTGATTAATTACTAAATAATTACTAAGAAGACATCCTCATAAAGTCTATAATTTTAAGGAGTACATTTCAAGGTGTGCCCCCTATTGTACTTTAATTTGCCCAGAAATTTATCGCGATTTACTTCTGTTTTATATATTTTTATTTAATATAAATATTTATTAATTCTCAAAATATTGCAGGCATTTATTTTTTATATATTAGCTTAGATTTATTATAACATGACATACTTGAAAATTATGATATAAATTATAAATAATTTTAATTTGATAGAATTATCAAATTTAACCATTTTTCAATTAAAGTCAAACTTATATGGTATAAAATTTTTAGTATTTTGAGTCTGTAATGAATCGTATAGTTCATTATTAATAAAGGGTATAGAAATTATAAACTGTTTTTCATAACATATTTTCAAATATTAAATATATATTATTTTTTCAATTTTAGGGTATCAACCAACAGTGATGTGTGCATCACCTATGATGTCATCAGTGATGTGTGCGTCATCTGTGATGTCATCAGTGATGTCATCTGCAGACAATACCTCAATATGTCACCGCCTTCGATCCATGTACTATTCATTACAGAAAGGAAACATCAGTTGAAAATAATAATGTCAAAACTACGCTAAACATTTTAGAGTCACATTATATTGTATATGTACATAATGCGGTTACTATGAGTAAAATGCAATTTTTTAATAAAATACAGAGAGATGTATTTATGTATTGAAAACTATTATGAAATTATAAAAATTTCTAAATATATTCTTTCCACATTTTTTGTCAATAACTATGTATCATATATTACCTCTCTATTCACAGTATTATTTAAATAAAAATCGTGATCGTATTATTTGTAATCATTACTTTAACGTTTTTTAACGCTTTTTGTTAAATAAATATGCTAAGGGTTTGTTGTGGAAAAATCCTTTTTATGGTATGTATAGAACATACTTTTTGAAGATTGTATATTTGAAGGTTTCGTATATATGTTTTATATATATTTTATATATATGTAAGTCACTTACATATATGTCTAAACTTAATTTTTGTAACTCTGTTTCAGACTGGAATTCAACTTATCGCCTGGATATTTGAAATGAGACCCAATCAACGAATTGAACCCATTAACTGTGATATAACCACTTCAACTGAAAACCCGGTCTCCGTAAAGCAATTAGAACTTAGTGATGTTTGCGAAAGTTTTAGAAAATGAAATAATTCATAAATATATATATTTTCTAATAATAAATTTATAATTTTATTAAAATATATTTATTTTTATTATTGACACAATTGTTTTTACTTTTTTAGCATGTTTGCTTTGCTTCTATAATGGTTATACGCCTTTATATACATATTGACACACCCACAGGTGTACTACTTTTTATCCTGAAAGAGGCGCACAAATAAGTCGCATAATTCCGTCATAGGATAAAGATTTCTACCACTCCGTGATACTTGAATAAGACGGGGATGAAACGGGAAACGTGGTCTTCCCCAATTCTCCACCGCCAGAATAGAGAGAAATGGTGGAAGGGTGAACAGAAAAGTAGAAAAGCGAGGGAAGGGAATTGGAAAAAAGAAAAAAGGAAAGGGGGGGCAAAAGAAACAGCGAGAATTAAAAGATTAAGAATAAAAGGGAGAACTGGGGGTGAATATTGATGAATAAAAGAACAAAAAAATTTACTTACGAAAATGTTCTCTCTCCAGTGAGGACTCGGGGGCCGACTGGGGTGGCGTCTCATGGTCCGGTCGCCTGGCAAAGGGTGTTACCAAAACATAGATGGGCTGAGGGACTGTGGGATGCTCGGTTGCTCCGTCTGCATGTTTGGGTGTCGGGTCAGCCTTCTGTTCCCTGGTTTCTTGACCTTCGGGGGACTCTTGTGACGGAGGTGTGATGCTCTCTTCTGCTACCGTATCCGCGGGCTAAATACACAAACAAATTCTAGTAGACGATTTTATACATTGCAGGGGCAAAAAATATTACAATAAATTAGAAGGTGTAGAGAGAGAAAAATCATAATATTTACTTTTATATATCGGTATCATTGATCACTTACCATTAACAAATGTAATTTGAAAAAAACTTCAAACATAATGATAACAACATTCATTTTTCATACATCGTTAGTAGTATGGAAGGTGTAACTCCAAGATATTAAAATTGTTGAGATTTTTCCTCACTTTCAAGGACTTTTTAAAAAACAATTGAGCCAAATATTTTTGGCAATATTTTAATAAAACAAAATTGAGAATTGATTTTTCGGTTTCTATGACTTAAACAAAGTCAAGGTTATTTTTAATTAATTCAGTGTCGTTGAGTTCGACTTGGTTATAAATTAATTAGAATTATGTTATTAATAGTCATTGATAATTAAAGTACTTTTTTATAATACAATGTACTACAGCCATATACTGTATATATATATACACATATATTGACACATCGTCTTGACTTTAACTCCATCTTTCCAAGTGCACTGTCTGACCTTATCTCGAAAAATTTACCAACTTTGTTTTAGAGCTTCTTCAAAATGATGTTGCTGCTAGATCATTGTAGTATTATTTGAGAGTAGTATATTTTCCATAGTTTTATATATTTCTTCTAATGGTTTATCTTCGATACACTATTTAAAAATGACAAACGATGTTAAATCTTTTGTTTTACACACTTTTCAATCTCCTTCAGTCTAAGAGTAATAGCTCCATATTATTTAATTTGTTTCAAAAAGAATATTCGAAATGAGTAAAAATAAAGTGATACACTTATCCGACTTGAATAAGTACAATTTGTTTTAACTGTTTTAACAATCGATACGTTTCTCAATATCACCGTCATCATCACTCTACAAGTTGTAAGGGGGATCCTTCTTTAGACTCCTCCTCTTCATCGCTCTCAATCTAAAAATAGATCGCGTCTAAAAACATGAAGATAATTATAGACCTAATATATAGAAATAAATATGGATACATAGGAATAATACTAATGGATACCAGACGGGATATTCGATTATAATTGGCTGAATATTACCAAAAATGTTTATCGCAAAATATTTTAAAAATTCCTACCAGTTAGTGAAAATGTTCAAGAGTTACAATTTCCATACTACTTTTATCATTAATTCATACTTCTCCAAAACTCAATAACAAATGCGCTGTTTTAAAATTATTAATTTGTATATTAAACAACTTGATTGACACATTTATTATGTAAATTTTTAAATTATAAACATCTTTAATATTTGAAGATTTAGACTTACATAAGTCCAGTGACTCTTTTGTAAAGCCATCAATGTTACTTATGAATATATCTTATAACACACTCATCTACCTGAGCGTTAGTTTCCGATTCAACTAAATCGTCGTTCGCATCAGTAGGATAGGGTTGGTCATCTTGACTCTGTTCTCCACCGAGTCTACCTGAATGGATTGATAGAGGTGGAGAGGGAGCCTCAGTATCGCTGCTCAGCAAGTCTTCCGGATGTAGGTCAACAAGGAGATCGACTTCCGATGAAGTGGTATCATCCTAATAGCAAGAAAAGGGCGTGAACTTTTGTTGTGATTGTTTTTGTGGGTAACTGATTGGTTCAAATAAATCATGGATTATTAAATAGATTTCAACGTCGGTGTAGATTGACACAAATACACAGTAGTATAAAAAATATCAATCAAAATAATCGGTCAAATTAACATAATAGCATCAGTTAATGAAATAATCATAAATGAAAGGACGTCAGACTATATTTATAGAAATTTACATAATTGACAATAACATCAAATATTAATAAATCAATTTCGGATGCAAAATATGATATTGAAATGAAAAAAATAAACCAATAAATAAAAAAAGACTTATTAAAAAGTTAAACTCTTCAAAAACTTTCAATAAGAACCTACAAGATTAAAAGAATTTTAAATAAAAGTAGTGTATTTATGTATTAGTGATAAATGATAAAATAAATAAATAAATGATACAATAGTGTTAATCATCTAAAGGAACTGATAATCTGAAATACGCTATCTTCACGGCATTGAAACCGGCAATGTGTTTCCGCTTGTCATGCGCATAGATCTACAAGCTAGACTTCTTACGTGTGTTTTGCAAATAATGTATTACTGTTAAACTAGGTTATATGTAAGACCTAATAGAAGAAATAGCGTGTGTAAAATAACACAAAATAAAAATAGAAAAAAATTGTTTTAGCCGAAATAAAATAACATAAAACAAAAGTAAAATAACACACTTCATTATTTTATATTCATCCAGCGAGAGTCATTGAAAGAACTATAAAGAACGTTTAATTTGGTTCTAACTCAATAAACGTAAATTAACTAAGATCTTTTCTGAGAACATTTACAGCATCCTCTCATGCAAAAAATAATAACCAGTATTTAATAAAACCTTGTTAGTCGAGTATTAAAAAACGGATTATTTATTAAATAACGTTATGCAAACTTTTCTTATTTTAATTATTTTAATAATGTTCATAAAAGTTTATTCGCTTAAACAAAGCTAATAAATCTTCCATTTTTATAAAAATTCGGAAGTCCCCTTAAATGTTTACGAATTTAAACAACTATTTCGCTACCTACAATGAGATATATTAGTAATATAAATTATCAAATTAATTCATTAAAAGTTTATATTTTACATTTTTTTAAATACTGTACAATGAATGTTATTCATAGTATGTACATTTCAAACAGGTAGGTAATAATAATACAGTCAAATAGATTTTTTCGCTCTGAAAACCAAAAGTTGAAAATGTAATACTATGTAATGACACAGGTTCATAACTACTATAATACTTCACCCCCTACCCCTTCAGCCTTTAGTTTTTATTATTTAAACACACATTTTCTAAAACAAATATCCCAAAAAACTAAAATCCCTACATAATCCAGACGAGAGGCAACACTGCTAACTATATTCCTGCCGACAACTAAAACGTATAAAGTTGGAGTAATGTTCCTCACAGTCCGGTGAGTGTCCTGTGCTGAAACTATCCTCCTCTCACTGGGGAAGACAACTTTTCGCTGAGGGGTGTTCGCTGCCGCCGGCGGCCCGCTGTTCCCGTGGGCAGACCGGTCCGTGGACCGACGGGGAACTTTCAACATCACGATGTTGGGAGTGGGCAGTTCGTGACGAGCTCTGAACTCCTGATGTCACATCAAGCGAGTATAAACGATTCATTATTTAGCTCAAATAAACTCACAATACATAGAATAGGGACTATCCTACGCTATAGCCTACTTTATTCTCTACTCTACGTCATCAATTTTATTATCTATATTTTTTCGGTGGAGTCCATTAAATAAATATAGACGATATTTTTATAGTTGAGTGAACAAACGTACCCCTTATTTATAACATTGTGCTTTTTAACAGTTTATGATGTTATTTATTTATTTTTAAGGAATTAATGTAGCTAAACAAATATTTATTAATTTGAGATATAACCTTAAGTGTTATGGTGGCGGAGAAGGTAGCGTATATCTAAAAGTGTCTTTATCATTAAAATGCACCAAACGCAGTAAAAATATATATATATATATATATATGTTTATAACCAAAAAACGGATAAACTGTTTATCGTTTAACTGTTTAAACTCATATCAACACAACCACACTGTGTTTAATTAAAAAAAACCTATCGGCCACAATAAAGTGGTTCAAAATTTAAAATCATACCGAGATTTTGAGCAAAGCTACACAGATAAGATAAGACTGTTAAATGCATACCTTTTTTATATATATCTAGAGCTTTAAATTTAATTTCATTTTTTGATACACAGACATTACTATACTAAAACCAATAATATAAACAAATAAATGAATGCGCATAATACCGGTTTGAAGCTCAAATTGGTTCTGTTCTCCGCATACCAAGTACACACACGGTCCAGCATACTTTCCCAGTTGTCAACGTGAGGCAGCTGACTGTGCACCTCTAACATCATCTGGGTCAATATTGTATAAAACTGTGTTCCCTTGATTAACCGTGACCTAGATTACGAATAACCAATATATATATATATTGCAAAATACACCATCATTTCATATATTTAATTATTATGTAAAATAGATAGCTAAAATTGTCATAAATGTTGAGTTCCAAGATGTAATAAGGAGTATAGAAAATTTACGTACAGTTAATTTTAGTTACAGTTACATAATTATTGATAATAAATAAACAAATAAACATTTTTAAATTTATTTATTTTCTTATACCACGCGTTAACAATTTAGTGAGATAATGAATATTTAATTTACATTCTAATTTGGAAATATTTTTGCTTGAAATTCACTTTATTAGTAAAAAATATATATATTGGTCGCTGCGACCAAGGCAGACGTTAATGTTACAAACCAAGGTGAACTAAATAGGGTAAATTAAATTTTTAATTAAATATTTGAAAGAAAACTATTTCTAACTTCATTTCTGATGATTGAACGGTAATACGGCTGAGCTTAGCTTGTCGATAATGTTCTGCAGCAGTTTTGTACATATCAAGAAATTGTGGCACTTGTTGCATCTGAAAAAGTAAATGTACGTAAGTGACGATTAAATCTGTCAAAGAAATATATTTTTCATATTATAAATTTAATACCATACAATGAGGTATATACATCTTAAAACAGTAATCAGGGGTCTCGCTATACGGTCTCAAAGTTGCTGCGATATTTTTCAAAAGGGCACATTTAAGAAATATATATTTATTAATATTTATAACATTTATATATTTAACAGACATGAATAGCAATTAATAAGTCTACTATATTTAGTAAACATTAATTCGCAATATATTAATAACAGAGTGATAAACATTTGGTGCCTACGGTAGGTAATAGGTCACAATTTATTACATATAGGTTACCACAGTATGGTAAAGTTAGTTACAATGATGCTGATAGAACAATTCCTTTTTGTGATCGAACAAAATAAATGCAATCGATGTTCTGATCGGCTAATAAATAGTTTCATGATATTCTCAATATCAATGTTATCCACCTTTTCCTTGTAAACATTGAGAACTACTAAAAGATTGAGAGCCGCTGTTGTTTCATCGAGGAACGTAAATAAGTTTTGACATTTTTGAGTGCGCTAAATGAACGTTCGCTTGTTGCATTTGTAGCAGACATCACGTTCATCAATTGATACACTTCTGACTTTTTAAACAATAATTCTTATTCATAACTCAAATGATATGAAAAATAAAAATTTAACACCTCACAGTGGCATTTTGAAATAAACATTTCTATAAAAATATTCAGTTCTGATGTTAATTAATAACTGAAAGTGTGCACATTTAATATTTCTTCTCATCATGTGCGGAACGATCAATACTGATTGTTTATGTCACTATTGATCAGTTGAAAACAGCTCGCCACCGCATTTGATCTTCATCTGTGTGGGAAGACTATAGGGTTATCCACTTACGCTGGTTGTTTGGATATTGGAGCCTGGGTAGTCCGTATCACAATGTATCTTAGAGACTTATTTGGACGACAGTCTTAGTTAATTGGAAATAACTATGGAGATACATTTAGCCAAAGTATAACAGTTTCCATGTTATAATATGCCCTAGTAATCCACGTTGTAGCTGGAACTATTGTAGTATATACTGTTGTCCTTTCAAGCCAGTTTACACATATCAATTGCATTTTTTATTCCTGAACTTTATTAGCTACGATTTTTTCACAACGATAGAACTAATTGATATTTAAATAATAATAAAAGGATGAAGGTTATAATTTAAAATATAATATATTGAATGAGTTAATACTCTTAGAAAATCTTTCACATTTTCATGCATTGGATAAAAAGCAATCTTCTGTGCATAATAAATATACCAATCTTCATAATTATCATTAAAATATTATTAAATTTGAATTAAATTTGAAAGCGGATATTATAGTCATCAAACAAAATTAAATGAATAAAATTAAACTATATCTCTTAGATTGAAAAATGTCATAATAAAAAATATAAATATGTTTTACTGATAAATACATTGACATATATAGTGTATAATATTATTGTTCTGCAGCGATCAAAATATATTATTAAAATTATGTTAATAAAATTTCAACTAACAAATAGTTCAATTATTAATATATACATATATGTAATTAATTTATATTGGTGGCTCATTTGATGGAGGTTTTACAATATAATAAATATTGAATAAAATTAATATTACCTGCGAGTGTTTCAGCTTTATCAAATTTCGGTTAATAAATTTCAAGTCGTCGTCCATTCTTGAATCTTTCATTCCTCTTTGAGGCATTTTAAACTGCCCTGCATTTTTAAATAGGAAAAGTATACATGCATGAAATTATCATACAAAATTAATTCATGGTATTTTTGTATGTATTTTACTAAAATAAAATTAAACATATTATGTGATTCTAAGACAATTTAATGCGATCATTATAGCATATACTACAGGTTTTCTCCAATAAAAAAATTAAACTAGTAAACAGTAAATAAAGTTTTAGATAAGAAAATTGTATATATGCAAACATCCATCTAGTATTTACATATATTAATGGTTTATAAAATTGTATAAATATAAATATTTAGAAAAAATATTACAACATCCTTTTTAAAACCATAATTAATACAAAAGAAGAAAACTTTATCAAACAGTTTTTATTATTTAATTATTCTTTTTAGAAAAAGGGACCATTGTATTGATTCATTACCCTTTTTCTAAAAAGGACATATTTTAATCATTAGTTTTTTTTTAATATATGCATATGAATTTGTTATTGTTGTTGATATTTCTCCTTTTTTGGAGAAAAAAAATTGAACAATGTATAAATACAAGTTTCTTGACATTTTCATAAAAGTATATATTTATTAATGAAACTTCCTGTAGCTTTCAACATCAATTTACAGTCATCAACAAAAGTATTGGAAAGTTTATTGTTAATAAGAGAATGTTGTATACAAAAAATAAGGTTATTTCAAATAAGTTTCAAAATACCAAACATATCCATTATTAGTAAAACTTATATAGCTATAAGAATAACAATTATTTAAAACTTTAAAAATTAATATAAATTAGACAACCAGAACAGTATATGAATGGATAACTTTTGATAGACACATTAATCGACAAGTAAAACCATCTACAGACCGGTTTTGGGGTATTTGCCCCTCTACTTACAGTATATATATGGTTTCTTATTATGTCTATTTTATTCATATTTTATCTTCAAAATAAAACTTATTGTATAAAGGATAACGATTTAAACTGTTTAAATTTATTTAATAAATTTGTTTTGTAAATTTGAACAATTTATGGGCATTAATAATATTTATAATGTATTTTTCTTTAAATTATCTGGATAGTATTATAAAATATGTCAATCTCTTGTATTTGGCATGCAAAAAAGAATAAAATGTACTTGAATCGAAACTAAGAAATGGTGCTTATTCATTGCTTTATTAATAATTATTTGAACTTCGTTGTATTAACTAGTTCAGATAAATATATATGGTTGGTATTATAATAATAAATATTTTATACTAATCAAGGTCAAATAATTAACAATAAAATCAATCATCCCTTGAGTAGGCAGAACTTTAAAGTTTCGATTTTGTAAATTATTGTTGGTGTTTCACTATGCATAGCAGGATTGCTATTTAGCGTGGTACGTTATTAATCTATAAAGTAATGAGAATTGAGTCTCACAAAGAAACAAACGAGGTTGCTAATTTAGTGAGGTCTCATTAAAATTTATATTTTTAGTGATACTCCAAATGCACTCACCAATTTAACAATGCCTTGCTAATCCACTCTTAAATAAGTTTTCATTGGTCATTGTGGGCCATGATGTTTAAATTTAATAAATGTTGTATACATACAACATTTCTATATCTATATATCTATTTGTATATTCTATATTTCTTTCAAATATAGTTATTAAATTTAGTTATTAAAATATATTTATTCAAATATATGATGGCTCTCCTTCATTTCGATTATTTGGAACAAATAGATCATGCATTTCGGAAACAATGCATATTTAGAGATAGGGATGTATGATTATATTATATTATATGGATGATGACATACTTAAAGAGCAATTTATATTTGACTGATCATCACTTTTTGAGCTGATATGTATATTAGAGCCCGGTTTACAATCACAAACATTAGGATATCATGCTGTCTCTGCTAATTTGCAAATTCTATCAGCATTATGCTACTATGGTACTGGAATGACTTACAACATACAAAAATCTCTTGGGTTTTAGTAAGGCGACGCTTTCAAGGGTTATAAACAGCATTACAAGTTCATTATACAAAAAAAAGTAACAAGTTAATTGTTTTCCCTATCACCAGAGAAGCCGCTACAGCTACAAGTAGTCAATTTTACAAAACTTGTGAGTTTCCAATTGTTATTGGGGCCATCGATGGTACCCAGATCCCCATTCAGTGACCATCAGAAAAAGAATTTGTTTATGTTAACTACAAAGGAGTACACTCAACAAATGTACAAGCTGTTGGAAATTCGGATTTGATAATTATCACATACTTGTTAATTTTCCTGGGAGTTGTCACAATTCTCATGTACTCAATCAATTCAAGTTCACTTTTTGCCAAGTTTGTCAAATAGTCCTAAATTGCTATTTTCAAATCTATAACAAATATCTTTTCAAATCTATAACAAATATCTTTTCAAATCTATAACAAATATCTTTTCAAATCTATTTTTAAATATATGATATCCAATAATATGCATATTTCATGTTCTAAAATGAATAATATTTAATTTTAAATAGAATACTATAATAATCAATTAATTGAGCATTTAAATAATTATAAGTATTACATTAATATTTAATTATAATATATTGCACACTATACAATGATTTTTTTAGTAGTTTTAAATAGACATACACAAGTTGTTTTACTTTATAGTTTTTAATTATAGTAAAAACAAAATTAATCTAATCATAATTAGAGTGAAATTTAAATCATATAAATTTGATAATATTTATTACTCATTACTAAGAGAAATAAAACAGCTAGTAAAAAATATTGTCAGTAAAATTAAAAGCATGCACATGTAAACTGAAGAATAAAAATGTATATAAGTGTGTATAAAAAATTAAATTCTGTTTATAATGTTACAATTTCATTAGATAAATTACAATCTGGACAACTGATATTAGCCAGTGTAATATTCAAAATATGGTGCAATTTGGCTTCCTCAATTCTTTCTTGTAATTTTTTTATCTTTTTTGTTTAATTTGTAAAAATTCTTGTTGTCACTAACAATATATTTTAAGGGTAACAATGTTTTAATGCCTGGGTATAGCCTTAACAATGTGATTAGTAGTTATTTTGGGACTACATAAATTAAATTTTTGTCATTTATTATGCACACAAGGTGAAAAATTACTATTAATTTCCTGTTGGTGTATTCAGTGGGACATTATTCTCCTGTCGAAGGCTTGATTCAGCGAGTACCAAGAAATGCTTCCTTAAATGGGAACCATCCACAATAGTCCCTCTAATGATATCCTATAAATGGATAAATAATTATTGTATATATTATAAAATTATCATATTAAATATAGGTATGCATTTAATATAGCAGAATTTTGGATAAATAAATAAATCATTTTTACTGATTGTTACCAAATATATTTTTAACTTATAAATATTTTGCTTCTAGTGGAGTCATATTTCAATCCTCTGTCCCATTTCCAGTTCTTTGAAGACTTTATCTTGTTATGCTTGCTCCTCTGCCTTGACACTGCTTTTAAGGTAGACCCACTTAGAATGGATTTCCTGAGCACTTCTTACTGTACAGCTGCCACACTATTTAACTATGTTGTGATTTTGTCCCAAATGTTCTTTTATGTTACTTTTCAATTATCAGTGCCATTAATTGAATTTAATGTATCCTTATTTTCTGCAATATTGTCAATTAATATTGTATATTTAGTTTATTATTAGAAAATATAGCTTTTCTTGATGGTTATATATATCAATCAAAAATAAGAAATCACAATATTAGTACTAAGTAATAATTTTTAAATATGATAATAAGCTCATGTTCCTGAAATGCAGTCAAAAAATTATTGCATATAGTTTAGTGATGTTAAGAAATGTTGTTAGTAAAATGAAATTAGAAATAATATTACATAATTAAAAAATGCTGTGTATTAGCAGGCTCATTAAATAGGGATGGTGATACCTCATTGCTTTGTGAAACACCATCTAGGCATATTTTTGTTTGCCTATTTTTTTTTATTATTTAGCAGTTACTTCAAAATTTTAGATTGTTTAATTTATTTTGTTAGTATTGAGGAAAGGGATGAATGTGAAGATTTATTATTAATATATAGAATATTATTGAAAATGATATATTTAAACACTTATCCATATACTCATAGTAAGCTTACAGGTTTTCTTTTCTTACCATGTCCATGGCCATGCCATACCCATTGAAACTACATCAAATTGTTATTTGCAAGCAGGCCTGCAATAATTATGTTATATAACATAATGTACAATATAAGATTAGAATATATTAATATATTGGCATTGGTCACAAGACAAAATTGATATGTATTAAAATACATATATATTATTGTCATTATAATATTTATTTAATGACATTGCATATGTTAGTGATGGAGCACAAATTTGGATGAGTTGCAAACTGACCAGATGGATTAGAAATCCATGCTTTGTAAACCAGCTGTACAGATTAAGAATAAAATTATTACTGGATGGATCAAGAATAATCCATATATCAATAAGCATATATTAAGCAAAAATAATCCATATTTTAAGCAATAAAATAACTTTAACAAACTTTCAAATGTGAAATTAATATATTATGGATTTACATTTAATGCAGTTATGTTTATGCAGTTAAATTCAATGAAAATGTATTAAGAGCATAACTATTATTGTATAAGGATAACTTTTTTTGCAAAATAGTTAATGGAACTAAATGTAATCAATGTAATTAATGCATAGAAACAATGAAATAGCTGTATGTGATCTTTACACATTGTATTTCATGTAATTATATATTTTTTTAATTCTTGATCTGTCTGGATCATTCTTTAAATATAATATTTCATAAAACCATAAATTTTAGTCATTCATTCTAAATCCGTCTGGATAGATTAGGAATGATGATATAAATATAAAAGCAAAAAATAAATTTACATCTTTTATTATTTTAATATTATTATTTTAATAATTGTGTATTTTATCAAATATTGCTAATAGATTTAAAAAAATAATGTTTGATGTAATATGAGCTTTTTGTCAAACATTTATATAACATTTATATACCCATATATTTTATGAAATATTTATATAAAATAACTTACTTATACTTTTATTAAACATTATAATTCATTTATTTTTTTATTAAATTTATATTTGCAATCTATCCAGACGGATCAGGAATTGTTAACTATTGAATTATATAGAATTTTTTTTTTCAAGATCAATTCAGATGGATAAAGGATTGATATTAAATAAATTATATAGTGTGAATTAAATCCTATAGATTTCATTTTTACAGCAAATACAACTAAATATTTTAGAAAATTTATAAATCCATGTAAATTTTTATTAAGATTTTTAATTTAATATCATTATTCCCATTTATGTAATTTATATATTAAAAATATTTTTATTGCTTATTGTCTGATTATTGATATTGGTTTGTTTAACTGATTATGAAAATGTATTATCTTTAATTTTCTAAGCAAATATATTCTTCATATTTTCCAAATAATAGTGAATGGTAATGTTTTTAGCATTTGATTTTATTGGATGGTTTGAGCTTTTGTGTTATATATTATAATAATGTCATTATTATATATTTATACTAATTAATTATTTTTTTAATTTCAACTAAATTAGATATCCATACAAGCTATTATAGTTAATATTAAATATTATAATTAGTCATTAAATTATTTAAAATATAAATTAAGTATTGCTTATTAATAAAATAAGAGAAACAGAGTACAATATTCAAATGTAAATTCTATTCGTCAAAAATTTCGATGAATAAAAAAAAAATTATTTGTCAAAAATGATTTTTGATGAATAAATTTTTTTTTTATTCATCAAAAATATATTCAAATAAAATTATAAATTTGAATGGAGTCTAATAAATTTGAAATATGAGAAATAATCATGCTGGCAACATATGAAAATTATATAAAAAAAGGTTTCTATTGTATAGATTTTAATTTAAAGACA
>JAUZND010026250.1:0-24030 GCA_034780555.1 Coelogynopora nodosa
GAATAGAATAGAATAGAATAGAATAGAATAGAATAGAATAGAATAGAATAGAATAGAATAGAATAGAATAGAATAGATTAGATTAGATTAGATTAGAATAGAATAGAATAGAATAGAATATAATAGAATAGAACAGAATAGAATAGAATAGAATAGAACAGAATAGAATAGAATAGAATAGAACAGAATAGAATAGAATAGAATAGAACAAGTGGGGTGTAGAATCGATACTCGACTCCTTTTTCTTTTCAAATATTTTGAAACTTGTTAAAATTTTGCATTTTTTGGTGCAGAAACCGTGGAAATCGGCTTTGTCAAACTAAAATTAGAGTCGTTAAAAGTTTTATAAATTATATATTTATTACAAAATGTTAATGTGAGTTATTGATTTTTACTGTTGATGAATGTTTTGAGCTCTCTAGTTAGTTGGAATGAGAATCAATAAATATTTTTACAATTATATAAAACCTTTTTTTAATTTTTTTTCAAAAGAGTTTAATAAAATCAATATGTACAAAGAACAAATCACTTTTATAAAAATCGATTTTTAATTCAAGCATCAGCACTATTCTGAATTAACAAGAATTTACTATACTTTAATTTGATTTCAGATATTTATGTAGATAAATAGAATCTATACGTTATATACAGCTAATAATCATGAGGATTATAAAAATTTTATAATCCTCGTGATTATTATATATAAAGTAAAGAAGTATATATATATATGTTTTTTAAAAATACAATTTCATATACGCGTGGTATAAACATTATAATATATTTTAAAAATAAATTAATTCTTGAAATGCTATATAATTTTTGTTTTTCATTAACAGTAAATAGATATGATACATTCCCTGATTAACTGAGTTAGATGGGATTTTTTCATATTAGCGTGTGCGTCGTTATTAATTTTCAATTATAAGTTTATGATGAAGCCTATTTACAAAATTTTCTATCGGATTTTGATGAGACAGGCTGTTGAAGCCGAGCGTGAGTTTGCAGGCATAAATATCATTATCGCTGTCTAATTATATGTATATATTATATAGGTATCAATTGTGGCCTCCTTTTAATAGCCTTTTTCTATAGACAACATTTCTCATCTAAACAACAACTTATTTAATCGGTATATATAAGTTTATAATATACAGCTTTACAATTTAAGATATAATAATTAACTATTTCAACAATAAAAGAATTTAAAATTGTTGGCTTATCTGAACCAGATAATAATGTATGTATTTTTTAAAAAGATGAAAAATTTCTAAAATACATATTAATTATTTTTTTGACATTATAACATCGAAAGTATCAGAAATATAACAAAATCGATTAACAAACATTTTTAAGTTTTGAAATTTATTCAAAATTATTGATCATAACAAACGTTAAAATTTACATATTATCTTAAACATGTGCAGCAAGAATCAATATTGATTAAAAAATTAAATGTAATTAATAACATAATGTGATATGCATAGTTCTTTAACTAAAGAGGCCCAACTTATATATATATATGTTTAGGATAAATGATGACGATGTTTAGGATAATATTTACCAGGCACTTTTACATTAACATGTTCTTGCTTGTGGTATAATGGCATGGTTATTATTGTAATGTTCTTCAATGGCAGATTAATGTCCCCCAGTTTGCATGGATCTTAGATGATCTACGTGTTGTGTATATGAGCCTCTACGTATAGTAAAATATATTTTGAATTGCAAACATCACAGGTGACTTCGTATACTAAGGGTTGTAACCCGAAGCTGGGTTAGTCCTAAGTGCTAACAATGTTTTATTTTATAATAAATAAAGAGATAACTGTTCATAGATTATATTTAAGTATTTATTTTTCTACGAAGATGTATGCAAAAAATAAAGACGTGTTTGAGGTATGAAAAGTATCCTCATAACTTAATATAACATAAATAGTTTACACTTATTACTAAGACACCTTAGGGTTAATATACCCTTAGTTTTTAGTTAGACAATATATGGTCATTTATTAGTTTAACATTTTGGTTAAGAATTAAATGATTATATATTATTTTTTCTATGTATAAATACTACCAGATTGGGAAAAGAAAATAATTCTGATTTTTGTTTTATATCTTTCGAGTCTGCTCTTAATAAACCAAAATATTCGTCTGATAAATGTTTAATTAATTGACCAGATTGTATCATTAAAAATACAATATACAAAATTAACTGTTGCATTTTCAAAAAAAAAGCGGCGATAAGCACAAACATATATACATACAAGACATATAAATTGGAACTCTTTAGCAAAATATATGTAAATATCATAATGTTTTATTGATTCTTTTTCTATTTGGTCAATATATTAACATATTTATATATTTATCTTCAATATATTTTTAGCAAAATATGTAAATATTAACGTATTTTCGGTAATGAAAAAATAAGTTTTCAAAAAGGTTTTCATCTGTTATTTTGGAAGCAAGATATACTGTGTGACACAATTTCAGCTAAATCGTTCAACGGGAAGGATAATTTATAAGGGGAGTGGGTGTTCATCCCCCCAAAGACTACCATTTGTAGAAAATGAATGTGAAAAGTTAAACTACAATTTATTTATTACTTTTTTATTATGTTAAGGACTTGCTAAAAGTATGCAAAGATCCATTTCTATTTTGTCAGAGGATTTCACAGAGAACACCAAAACATCTACAATATACCTATACCGTTTGCAAATAAATATACATTTCAAATTGTTGAACTGTTTGAAATGTATTAAACGTTCATGAAAGTAGAATATTATGTCGAAGCAAAAATATTATACAGCTAGGATTAATGAAAAGTTTATTACATGGCTAGAATAATATTATTTAAGACTTCATAACTTTTCAAAAAATATAGTTATAATCATTTTACTATAACTCTACTTAAAATTATATATATATGTCATTTATATCACTTATATCACAATTAGTCTCCAATTGTTTTTTTCTTCCAAAACTTATTAACTGATGTATATTTAATGTCTTAATTGTATTATATAATTAATGTTTAGCTCACTTTAAATATTTTATTAACTGATTTTTCGCTTAAATGTTTATTCGTTCGTTTTAATATATTTCAATCCTTTTCTTTTATAAATAATGTTTGACCAAGTTTGCTGAAGGATAATAAAAAATAATATTTTTCTTATTCTCTTAAGATATATCAGTTGTAATGCTAAAATAGGCAATATTGTATACATTTTATATAGTTTTTTTAAATTAGAAAAAGTTCCACGATATTATTGGGAAACTTATGTAATGTATTGCATAAGTATATTGCAATTATAACTTTATATATTTTTAGTTTATAAATCTGTCGAAAAATATATAATCAAAGGAAGACTAATTGCTTCATGATCAGTCTAGACTCATAGCTTATAACTAGCACAGTACATTTTCTATATCAACGCACTTTCAGTTAAAACAAATATCGGCTATAAAAATACTTTTAAACGTAATTAAAACATTTCTCATTTCTTTCAAGCTTCTTGCACCAATAATTAAATTTTATGCAAACTAATTTATACGATTTGAAATTATTGACGCCTCGTAATTAAAGAAATCACGGTGTATCCATATCACTATTACCGTATTGAAGTGTCAACTCTCCTTCCAGCCGACATACTAACACCCTAGATTTTAATGAATCGTGTGCTTCATTATGGAACAAATCATAAAGTAAGGATTCATGTAACCAACTTTGGAATAATATTATTGTTTAGGTCTATAGTGTACAAAGAATGCATTTGGAATTTATATAAATATTACAATAATTATATAGTAATGATGGACATATTCCATCATAAGGACAAAAAGTAAATGATGGCAAACTATATTAAAGTTTTCAGGTTAAACAAATTACATCTATTTATAATAGATAAATATGGGGCTTCAAAAGCGGTCGAAAGAGGCTCATACTAGAAGTTGTTTTATTAGTTTTCTCGCTTTCTTAACTATTTATCTTTTAAATTAATTAATTTATTGACATACATATTATGTATACAATATACGTATAATTTTATATTATTGACGGAACAGCGCGGTCCAAACCTTCTCGCTGTTGAAAATGCTTCAGTAGTATATTTGATAAATTTCCATTATTGTAAAGACTATTTTTGTACAAATATACGCTTTTATAAATATTTATAAATCCTTTATTAATTGAATTTATAAATATTGTTTTTTTTAAATATATTCCGATTGTGGTAATAGTAATATGCATTACACGTGATAATGATCCAGATTATGTTTTTATATTTGCATTATAAATTAAAATTATAACTTTTTCTACTGGGTAATTATTATATATGGGAACCTTATAAACGCTTGATCTGTATTTTGATTTAATCCTAATTTGAATCTAGATGGTCAGAATAATAAAATCTTTGTGAATTAGATCTACATTATCCGACGTCAATATTGAACTTTACATAAATATTTACAAACAGTAAGTTTGTAAATTACAATTATTGCAAAGCCAGCTTTATCATGCAGGACAATGCTGTTATAAAAGTGAGCCTCTTTATTATAGTAGCCAAAGTTACTAACCAGTCATCCGTAAAGAAACAAAACAGGGGACACATTTTCTGCGTAAACAGAGTGACCAACATAATGGCTATAATATAGGCAAAAGGAAGGACATTTTGGTCATCTTGTTCTGGCATGCCTTATCTCACTAAATTAACAAGAAGCTTACTAGAATGTCAAGAATACAGTAGCAATTACAGGACAAAAGTTGTCAGGGAAGATTTATGATGGATAGCTAGTGTTGATGGGAAACGGTTATAAACATTGACTAAAACCTACCATATTTCATGCTGGGATAAAATGAGAATTGGATATTGGAACAAAAGTGTCAGCCTCTATATATAGCCTGTAATAATGCTGTAACTAAATTAATAAACTTTTTTGTTATTGTAAAACGCAATTGGCAGAAATAAAATATAGGCAAGAAAAATTAATTGCCACAACAGTTGTTTCTACAAAAAAGTTAACAATAAATTAAACATAACAAATTGTAGTTTAGCAATTAATAGAAGAATACACGAATAAAAGTTCTCCATTTTATAACTGTATTAATAATATACTTGTAATATACATGAAGATATACACGAAACTTATCAAATTAAATGTTTGTTTTAAAAACAAGATTCAATTATTATTATTACCTTGTTTTATTATTCAAATTTATATATATATTGTACCTAGATAGTATAATGCACACAACATAGTATAATGCACACAACACAGTATAATGCACACAACATAGTATAATGCACACAACACAGTATAATGCACACAACATAGTATAATGCACACAACATAGTATAATGCACACAACATAGTAATGCACACAACATAGTATAATGCACACAACATAGTATAATGCACACAACATAGTATAATGCACACAACATAGTATAATGCACACTTCATAGAAATACTCACTTCATAAAAACGCACACTTCATAGAAATACACACAACATAGTGATGCACACAACAGTGTGATGCACGCAAAATAGTAACGCATATATTTCTTATAGTCCGGAATATGAATTTTGATTGAGAAAGGTGTATGTGTTAATTTGTGTTGGGATATGTTTGATTGTTCATATATGTAGATAATAATAATGCAACAGTTGTTTTAGAGTATATAACTATTCTCAATAAATAAAATTACATTCCTTGATTAAGATTAAAATAAGATGGACTGATCTGTCACTGACTGAATACAGTGAGTATTTAAAGTACGTAGACTAAAATTAATATAAGCAAAACGGTTCTTTCAATGTTATTAACATTAATTAACTTGCTCTTTATATTTATTCTTGACCGATTAACTAAACTGTTCCAACTTTTAAATCTTTAAAAGTAATATGTGGCATAAGGCCTAGAAGTAAAATTATTTTAATAAAAAAATTATAGCAACTTAACAAAATAAACAACACATTTGTTCTAAAAAATGCAATAACTCGTCTTATTAATAGAACTGGTATATTATATAATATAATTAAGGAATTTGGCAAATATTTATCAGTACTGTAAACAAAAGTTATTTATAATAAATTTAGTGATACATATTGTATATACTGATATCAGTGTGTTTATTATAGTGTGAAAGACAATCAAACTATAATACATACTAGATAGCAGCCTAACTTCAGCTATTGTCTCATCCTGGCTGAGGTATATTTATTTCATATATTTGATAACACTAGTATAAAAAACAAATTTATTTATATATTATTTTTACACTGCTATCTTATTCAACACAATGACTAGTCCTTGTAGATCCTTAAAATTATCGATCATGGCAACAAAAAAAACACAAATTTCTATTAACTTTTATTTGCGGTAAAATGAACTGATCAGTTTCACGCATCACTATATTTACACAAATATTTGTTATCGTTATACGGAACAGCACTAAATACAAAAGAACATTACCAGTGATAACACCTTTTCTAACTGACGCCATTCCTAATTACATAATACACAAAACGTTTCCGGGAAATTACGCCATTGAGTAGTTTCTGGAACCTGCTCTTTCATTGGCTCATCTATTACACCCTATCGAAATCCAGTATTTATACTGTTTGTATATTATAATCATTATAGTTTATCCCATAAAACTTGAAATTCATCAATTTGAAATATAAGGCAAAGCAAAACGCAATGTCGTAGTTATAGAAAAATTTGTATTTGACAAGATTTCCAAAACAATACGATCGAATATATATTGAACTAATAATTTACATTTTACTTATTCAAATCACTGACATTTGCCGAAACATAAAATTAAATATATAAAAGTGAAAATGTTGGCATCAAATGTGCAGCAGCAAAATTCTGACGTAAATTACGAAGAATTACACTATGAACTTCCAGATGATTCTCTCCTGGCCTCTGGACACACAGATCAGTGCAATGCCTTGCGGGGAGGTTCTATCCCAGTTGCTGCCTACTATTGGGAAGCAGTGACGTCGAACCCAGATGAGGAATATCAGGTAGGCCTATGCTGTAATGCTTGTTATCCTACCTTTATTATGTTATTATGTTAATATGTATAACATGTAATAGTATAGAAGGTAAATAATGTGTGAAATACATGCAAGTTGATGGCAAACTCAAAATGTTCTCAATCTGCTTTATTAGATACATTTTCTTTTATTAAGAATTGTTAATGACATTGATACATTGTGCCATTGTTAATCATTAAGCAAAATTAAATCAGATTATATATTTACTTCAGATAATTCTATTCATAGACATATATAATTCAAATATATAGCCTCTTCTCCACTATTTACTCAAATATCTTGAAATGTTTTTTTTATTATAAAACCTTCAAACATATTTCTAAGCAAGTGATCAATAAATTATTTATATTCATCCTTTGAAATTGTTTTCCTTCTAATTTTCGTCAATTTATATATATATATACCCAAAATATGCTGAATCAAAGCACGGCTTTTGATTATTAATTAATAGCTTTAAGGGCGCCTTTATCAAACTTAACAACGACGAAAAACAGTACAAAAAAGTTATTAATTATCTAAATGCATTTTCACGAATATAGTAATATACATTTTAGAAGAAGATGTGAGTTCGCTTTGACATATTTTGTTTGTGCCGTGCTTCACTGTCTCTAATATATGGTGTTATATACAATATATATATGAGTGTGTATGTTTGTATAGAACATGAAATTCGTGTCAAAGACATATTCACGGGCTTCAGGCTACATCTACGTAGGCCTATATTATATTATGTTGTAGTGAAAGAGTTCCCAGGAGAACCTCGATTATCTATGACTTCTCTCACCCTTATACAAGCAGGAAGATTTCTCAGACTCTCTCCGCCCATAATATAATATGGCGAACCCTGTTCCCTGGCGTTTCTATGAGAATTATTACCAGAAGTAGTAAATTATCAATGCTCTGCTCCCGCAGTTGCGAAATAATGTAATTAATAAATAAATAACTATACCTTGGGTTAAACACAGTTATACAGTTTTGCTCAAATCTAAGCCGTTCTCAAATTTGAAAGCAAGCTATGTTGTATATAGGGTAAGCATTTGAACATTAGTCTTGTAATCAGTATAAATGAAGGCAATAATTATATTGTACAATGAAATATTTGCGGATGGAGTTGGCTAGCTAGCTATAGCCATTGATGGTGATCAATGCGGTAGGATATATAACTGACTGCAAATGCGGCAGAAGTGCAGCCCAGTAATTAGAACTCATAACAAGCGCGCATATAACGAGTATTTTGCATGAAGCAGCTGTTTTATTCTAGATTGTAGTTCTGTGTCGGTTAATGTCAGTCTTGATGATTGTTGTTGCCTTCATGTTCATATATGTATATATATAGTTCCAATATATAAGGTCAGTTACTTATAGGAACCCAGTATAGCTAACATTTACAAAAATTCCATTTTGCCAATTCTTCAGGTACTTTTATTGCCATATTTTGCATACTTTATTATACTGTATAATATGTATATATACATATATATATATATTGCACGAAACATATATTAAGTTATCAACAAAAGTTTATGTTCAATGTTGACTGTCTTTATTTATTTTCTATTTTTTGTGAATATAGCTTTTTGTGGATAAAAAATTAGATTTTGAAATAACCGAGTAGTAATTTGCCAATTAAATTGTAATTTTATTTTACAATTTATACTTAAACGAATTATCTGAACAACCTCTTTTCAAAATGAATTATTTAAGGGTGTCTATACAATATATATATATACTTTTAATCATCAAAAATATACAAAAAATAGTTTGAATTATTGCCCCCATTATTTTAATTTTGAACTACTTTTACTATTTTATCTGTGTATGCGGAATATCATATATATTTAAACAAAATACATTTGTGCATAATGAGGAAAAGTTATGACTTTAGGGCGCGCCTACATGTTGAACCAAATGTGGTTCCTATATAACTATAACAGGCGTCATATTTGAGATTTAACATATTTGTCTTCTCTATACCCATGATGAACGGAATACTGATTTGAGGATGGAGTTGAAATTATATTACAAGTGCAAAAATAAATTTACAAAACTTTTTCCTATTGCATTTTTGTGAAGGAATATCTGTTTGAACTTATTATTTTGAACTATAAAAAGAGTTAGAAAATGTATTGTTTTTTTAAATGTATATCGTTAACTTGCTTATATGTATAAATAAAATTAAAACACAGAATAAAATAAGCTAATCATGCATATGTATATTCAACTATATACTATAGATATCTCCAATTTATCCATATAATTTGAAAGGATCATACAATGATTAATGTTTCGGAAAACACGTTTACAATATCGCCATTTTTTATTAATGTTCAAAACGGTTTTCTCTTGTTTGCTATTAACTCAAAACTTCCCTTTCTGTTTACAAAAGAGTTATTTGACATATATTAAATAAGTGTATAATATATTCCAAATGTATCATCAAAACTCTGTTATTTACCTAACAAATTGTAATAGTCAAAAAATCATCTCATTTCGTACAGTGTCAAAGGGAAGGGTGTCTCCGCTTTGTTATTTGCTAATTAACTTCATTCTTTATATCGTGAAACCATGACTATAATAAGGCTTTTGGATTGTTAGACCTTTGAGGTCTGTTAATGGAGTTAAGAATAGTATTATATCTCGGGATGTACATAACACAATTATAAATTCAATTATTCAAAACGTTGCTTTAGTTTTTATATAAAAAAATAAATTCCTATTTTAATACATAAATTGCTTAAAAACATTGATTATTCGGGGCTAAACACACTTCATCAGTAAATTATAATATAATGACACGTTCTTTGATCAAGCATATTTCAACATGCATGACGATTCACTTGCTGCATAAAGCTGTCGTGATGACATTAATAACCGCTGCTAATGTACTTTTTAATGGTACAAATCTCAGGTGGGGCATATGCCCAATTGAAAGGAATTAAATATTGCTTTATGAACAGTATGACCTCAATGTAGGTCACAGAACTGTAATAAAGAACGACTTGATTTCTGATATTTTTGATTCTCTAGATTATTCGTTTAGATACACATACACTTAATACACTGTCAGGTAATGTGTCATGTAAAAAGGTCTCTATTTTAAACTTTTAATTGGGTTCTTTTGATGAAGCCGCCCTCGAGTTATGTCGTGAGGCCAGAGCATTAACATGTATATTATTTAGCTACAAACTTTGAACTGTATATGCTAAACTATTTGTAGATTAATGGAGATTGACTGTAATAAATTAATAACTAATTGGGTGTTGTAAAAGTCGAAAATAATTCCACGGTTTTTTCATTATTTAATGTATCCATTATAAGAATATTAAAGTATATGTAACTGTAACTCATGTTTTATAAATTAACAAACAATAACACCATTTTTTTAATTGTCAAATATATAATACGAAACTAATATTATGAATATATAATACTTTTAAAACTATTTTATACCAATTACGGAGATGTTGTGAACTATTTTTATATTGGTACTGTTTTATAAAATTTGAAGAAAGAAAAAATTATATATGTTGAAAAACTAAATAATTTATAACATAATATAGAAAGGTGTGTTGTGCTCGTTCACAGGGGGAAGTATGGGTATACACTACCTCCACTAACTTCATTTAACTTGGTGTCAAATAACTGAAATTTAGATCTACTGTAATTAGAAGTGATCAAAACATAGCTCTGTTATGTTGTACACAGCTTTACTACCACATTCATTAGTTTTCAAAAATACCATATAGTTCTAATTACATGATATGTTGATGTTGATGTTTATATGTTTAATTTATAATATAAGTATAGGTTACAATTCCATTCAAATAAATATATTTGAAAGTTATAATATTTCAATGTCTATGTCCACCAACCGTGACGTGAAGTGGTGTTCCGCAGTTAAATGCATACTTTTTAATAATCCTATTTCGATGCGACATATTTCAAAATTGAAATAAGTCATGCTTTATTTAGAAACATTGAAGTATATTATTCCACAGCTGCTTGGAGAGAAACTCTATCAATTCTTTGTCGCAAAAAGCTCTTCCACGTCATGTCGCGTTTAGTGGTTATATATATATATATATAGCTTAAGACGTTATTAATTAAAATATGTCAAGCAAATAAAAAAAATTAAAATCAACTTTAAAAATATATTTACATATATCGTCTAGCAATTTTGGAACAATTTGTTCATTAATTCCACTATATAGGTAAATACAATTGAGTGAGCTATTTTTTGGTTTCTTAAATAAATTATTCGATTCTTAATTAAACAGTGGAATTATTCATAAGCATTGCAGGATTTGAAATCAATACTTACAATCTGTACTGCTTCCCCCCTTAAATGAACTATATAATTGAGTTTAAAAAAGTTCAGTCAAAGAGTGTGCACATATTTAGCCTATATACTCGCCTCGTTTTACGGTTCTAAAAAAGGTTTTAAACATCTGTTTTTGGCCGGTGTAAAAACATTAGATGAAAGTATCGACTGGACAGTGGACAGTCCTTTGTCAGTCTGCCGACATGTTACTCTACTTTGATACACAAGCATCTCTTTTACAATCCTCTCTTGTCCAAGACAAACATGCACCATCGTCTCGTCAGTATTCGCTGAACTGAGAGATATTATATTGCAGGAAAACATGACACATTGACATGCGGCAAAGTCAAAGACCACGCACATTGTCAAAGACGGTGCACATTTGAAGAGGTATATAGGCTCCTGCGCGTGTATTCTTGCTCCTGAGTAAATTGGTTGTACAAATCAGGCGTATTGGGCCAAAAGAGTGCCGCTATATGACAGTTTTGTTATTATATATTATTATAGGTTTTTATGTCTTGTAACATTTCTAACAATCACAGATTTAAAATGAACTCTACATAAGCCCCTAAGAAATACTATTGGAATCATAATAAAATATCGTTTTACATATTAAATTGTGTACACTTCTTCCTCACCGCATTTGTCGAGTAGCACTTGACCTCTTTTGCAACAGAAGCTATACAATGTATTAACATTGTGTTGCAACAACTTTCAAGAACAAATGAGTGAAAATTATAATGTTGATGCATATTTTTTAAAGACACAAACATGCTATATTACAAAACAGCAGCTTTACAAAATATTTTTCTATAATTACCATAATGTTACGTTTCACACTAAAAGAGATATATACATAATTTGCAGTTAAATTCAAGGACATATTGAGCGTATTCTTAACTAAAATTGACTGATATTGTATACGTTCGTCTTATATTTCTGTTTTTCTTTAAAAAAAAGTTATTATTGCAAGACACATTTTATTTTCATCAATAAATTTAATGAAATTGTATAGTTATTTCACACATGAGCTATATACCTATAGAGTATTCATTTACGACTTAGTTTTTTTTATATATATATGTATAATTTCAAACTATGTTCATATTATTTTAATATATAACTTTAGCTATTTCCATCATAAAATTTATAATTTCAATTATTATTTTTAATTTTTCAAATGTTAATTTTCACTAATTCAACAGAATATATATATATCATTAGCTAAATTTGCCAAAGTTTGCATGTATGTTTCGTGAAATTGCATGAAATTGCAATTTAACCTTAAATTTAATATGCAAATTAGCCATCTACATAAACTTATTACATTGATTAATCTTCGCTTATCTAATTCATCAGATACAATTGACAGTTATAAAGGCATTTATTCAATCTGCTTCAATTATAATTAGCAGTAAAATAACATAAAGTAATTATGTTTATGAAAAATTCATTTCCTCAAAATTGTGTGTCGACTATGTAACATTACTTCATTGGAACATTTCTGATAACAGTCATTGATTATTATTGTTCCTCATAAAAAGTATCCAGTTTCCTTGCTATCTACATGGGGATGACATTTGACACACTATCCATCTTATTTGAAAGAAACATTTACAATAAGACCTACAGGTTATTTATTGTATTTCATTCACAAAAGACAGCGAGGCTTAATTAAAATTCAACTTTCCAACAAAGGAGAAACATTTATCCATTTCAAATCTGTTCTCCTTTATTTACTTATTTATTTTGAGTCATTTATAAGTTTTTGTCTTAGTAATATATATTTGTTTGTTGCCATAAACATGTTTAAAATGTGTTTAACATTAATAGTTAAAAGTTATAGACATACATGTAGTTAAAAGTGATATCAATGTTCTATAAAAGTTATATCAATGTTATATCAACTTACATCCCTTCATTATATTTATATTAAAGTTTTAATTCTGGACTAAACGGGTGTATTGAGATACTTTAAAAATTAATAAAATATTTCCTTTTATATTATTTAAAAGGATAATACATCATTGTTCACTCATTTTCGGTTAATATTTTTTTTAACGATTTTTATTTAATTTACAATTATGACATTGGTTAATTTAATGTCATTTATTGTCAGTTATATGCTATATAACACAACATCAAATTAAAATTATAGTGATATATAAATAGTTTTTCTATTAATATTATTTGTTACAATAATTTAAATGATATGTTAACAGATTTGTAATATCTGCTGTTTTACTTTTCGGTAGTTGGAGAATTTTTATTTTCTATTTGCAAATGTCTTCGATATTTATTTCCTTTATTTATCAGATGTTGACAGCAACGCTAACGCATTATACGCATGTAAATAGCCTAAAAGATTATGATAATATTTCAGATACAGTACAAATTCAAATCAAAATTCGGGGCATAATGTCAAATATACATGAATAATTACTGTGCAATTATTGTACAAATAATGAAAGTCTTATTCAGAGCAAATTAGTAAAAACTTTAAGTTTTCATTTTTATCATAAACAACACATTGAAGACAATTTGTCTGTAATATATGATTACATTGTATAGAGCTAATTAACATATTTTAACATATTTATATTTTTGGTAGCTCGCTAATTAACAATCTGTTACTTTTTTGATCAATGTGATCAATCTTCATTCTCTTTTTAATATGACGTTGACATTGTCGCCATGGGAGAATGTTTTAGCAATAATTTAGTAACTATACACTCATGAACTATTCCCATTCTGACAGGAATTAGTGAATCCACATTATAATATACACGCTATCTAAAACTTTAGATAACTTCAAGAATAACTTATTTTGTAAGGTTTGGGTAAAATAACCACTTGTCGACATCTTATATATAGCTATATAGCATTAGTTTTACATCAATAATGATTAATGCGTTTTCTTTTGAATCACATTCGTGGATAATAAAGTACGTAAATATAGCATTTTCATATTTCTGCATGATTATATAGCGTATCATTCAAATATATTTGCTTCATAAATTTTGTAAAAAAAATTAAAATAAAAACATATGAAATAACTGCAACATCAAAAATTCACAATATGGCGTCTATTTCCTCTTTTAAACAATAAATGTTATCAATTTAAAAGTTATCAGAATGGTTGGTTTAAAAATGTACATTAAATCATTAAAAGCAATCATCCTGTTTTAACAAAAACCTGCTCCAATTGATATTAATTAAATAACGCATCTTAAAGATTAAATCATTGCCTTCTAATTAATTTATGTTTCAAATCAATATTATCAATTGTTTTTTTTATCATTAAACATAATAAGTTGCGCTCATTGTATATTCCGTCATTTACGTTGACTTCATTCCATTTGTCTCCCATTCAATTCCTATTATTTAAGCGTATAATTACCTTTCTAGGATCAACTTAGAAACAGAGAACGAACAGGCAGCAAACTCATAATGACGTGGGGGGAGAAAAAAACACGCCCAACTATTTCCGAACAGCTGATAACTTTTCCCCTAATCTACTCAATTCACTGAGTGACGCTCAAGCTTTCTTTCAGTACCACTTATATTGTGGATCAAATGGCATTTTATTTTCCTTCCTATATCTAATTCTTTTATTTTTCTACATTTTTGTAGTTTATTTCCGTTTTTTCTATCTTGACGACTGCTTTTTTTCGAGTTATATAGGAGATAGGCACATAGGTAGGGAGGAGGGTGAGGTGGAGGGGGAGGTGCGACAAAGCTTCATACTGGTATTCGGGTTGTAGGTTGTAGTGGTTGATCGGGTTTTTGGTTTCTGATCCTGCGTCCTCGGCATTCATGATACAGCTGTGGACGGTGGAGGAAGAGCTTTGCATGGTTGCTTCTGTTGGATATAACTGTCAGACAACACATCTTATAAACCCTACATCTCAACCTGGGATAGACTATATGAACCGCTCAAAATACAAACGCACTCATTACAGAGAAGGCTTGATTGGATTTGAACTAAGAAAAAGCGGCGGAGAATTTTAGTTTTTTTTTGTCAAAAGATCTTGGCGGTTTAAACTGAAATCTATTTTCTTTAAATAGTCGAATTCGTTTCTCTTTCCCATTTTTTATTCAGTAGTTAATTTGACATATTATTGTGTCTTTTTTTCTTATCTTCATTTACATAGCTAGTATATGCTGCCAATATATAATATGGTACCTTCAATTTCTATATTCACTGTAGAATACAATGTATATACATTATATATAAATATAAATATTTATATTATATACATATACATATACGTGTACATAAATTGTATGACACAGTGAATATAAAAATTGTTGTATACAACAATCCCAGTTTTACATGGAGGCTTAACTCATAAAATACTAAAATGCTACATTTAAAAAAGGTGCGCTTCACGGTAAGCTATAACATGAGAGATGTTATATACCACATTTAAACCGTTACACTGTTAAACAACAAAAATATTTGTAAAATATATATAAACTAAAATATTGTTTACAAATCTTGTTCAACATTAAACGCCTTTCTTATCAGAAATGGACTAAGCTGTTAAATTAAGTTACCTATATGAAAATCCCCAATTCTATATTTACAGAATAAAAACATATTATTTTGCTTCCCCTCAATATATATATATATATACACGGTTTTGTTTTATGCCTAATCTGACGACCAGAGTTAAACTATCCCTCCTACACTGCGGCCGAATCTGTCATTCTCATTCTTCACACAGAAGAGACAGAATGTAAAATCGTGCCGGGAATAATTTGAGATTTTAATAATTTGGTTGAGGACAAACACAGTCTACAGTTCTAATATGCAGCCGGACTTCGCTTCCTTGTTTGTTCATCTTATCTTATACTGGAGCGCAATTTTGTTTCCCCAATTTCAATTACAGTAACACCTAAGTGTTGAAGGATAAAGCGTTTCTATTTAAATGTTTTAATATAATTTTTTTGTTTTCATTTCCGTTTTAAAAATATTTTATAATTTGATTAGAATATAAACCGTTGGATTCTAACTAATGTAGTCCTACTTTATAAGGAAATTATTTTCATATAACATGCATAATGTAACCCATTTATGACTCATAATGGTAGTTATCCATAAATATAGATTTGAAATAAAATATGAATAACTTTGAATAAATATATTATTCTTTTAAGAGTCGTCCAACAATGAGTATTCTGTTTTTCGTTTAAAGATGATTAAAGATTAAAAAATTATAAATTATAAAAAAATTGATAACAGTTATTCCTTGCAATATACTTTAATTTATCTTACAAAATGAAATGTTTTCAAAAGACAAAATACGGAATCATTAATGATTTTTATTCAGCAAAAAACTAAATGAAATGGTATAGTTATAATACATCTTCTTCAATTTTTTCTGGATTTATCAATGGAATTATTTTTATATTTAACTAATAATATATGTATTATATTATATCTACAAAAACACAACTATAAAACTGTTCAATGACATTTTTAAAAGTTTACTAAAAAATTATAATTTAATTATATACTATTTTAATTATATTTTATTAATTATTTTTTTATATTTAAACAACAACCTTGCTTAAAAAACAATCTATAACTTAATTTATCCAAAGAGAGTACTTTTTTTAGGTTAATAATTTAATTCTTTCTTGGTACCCTTAAAAGAGTAGAAAAATCAGTTAGATAACGTTTAATAGATAAATTAGCGGTATATAATAAGTTTTCATTAGACTAATTTCTTACTAATGACTTTAAATAAGTGAAAATAAATATTACAAAGTTAATGTTCATTGCACATGATTCGACATAAGCCTATATTTTTAAAACCATACTTTTAGAGTATTTTTGAATTTTTTATAAATTTTAAAAATCAAGCCTTTTATAACATGAAAAAACTTTTTAAATATTTGTAAAACATACATTTTAAACTAAAACATAAATTTATGGAATTAATTTAAAAATCCCGTTTAATAAAGATTATTTTCAATATTTTAGAAATATGTTATTATATATATATATAACAACTTTGTAATGTATATAAACAAGGTAAATTTCTGTTTTAATCTTTTAAAAGTTATTATGTGTTCATTTTAATGGTAAAATTTGCTTTTTTGCTGCAAAAATCCTAATACTCATAAAAAAGACTTCAAAATAATTAATTTATCAAACGATAATATTCGATTTTTAACTTTACATTTATATATACGAGTAATTAACTTAGCTTCTTTTATACCATATATTAAAACTTTTAAATACTTTTAAATACTTTATTAAACTTCGTATGTATAATACAGACTCACTATACATATGTGTACTGTAATATATTATATATTTTACTTGCAAACTAATAGCTTATATACATCCAGGAAGTTAAGAAAAGAAAAGCAAAATACATGATGAACAAGCTTTGTTGTTGCAAACATCCACATATTTCAATAATACAACAATATTGTATAGGATATTAAAAAGGAGCTGGGGTAAGTATCTCATTATAATATAACATGCTAATTCCATAGGATTTAGTTTCAACCATCAACCAAGCAGTATAAAAGAAGCCTTGTTATTAGAAAAAGGAGATTTTCTTCCGAACTTTTCTTCGTTTTCAAATAATGAATAATATAGCTTCTCTCGATTTACATCCTTTCTTATCTGTGCAGATTACTCTAAGTAATAGTTTTGTATAATGAATGCTAATATGGTAATATATGACTGTACGTGTTTATAACGTAATGCGCCTGTCTTTGTGTTTATATATACGTAACTGCATGTTATAGTTAACTATATAATTGTTATAGCCATTTTTTCTAGATATTATGGAATAATTATCTTTAATAGAGTAAAAGTAGAGTTAGCAAACATTCAAACAAAAAATAGATTATATAAGTATATTTAAAACAAATACTTGGCTGTTTACGGGTTCCAAAAAGTAAAACACTTTTTTTAAAGAATTGTTGCAACTTGTTTTAGATTTCATTATGACATTTGAAATTAGTCATATACAGTACTATTGCATGTATAAATAAATGTGAATAAAGCAGTCATGAATTCTTTCATGGAATTACATGGACCATTTGTTTTAACAATTATATCTCTACGCTGCAGCGTACTACATTATATAATACATATAATTAATATGTACATGCAACTAAAACACCATTTAACGATTTATTTAATTTCCAGATCTGTGTAAATCAAATTGAAATTTAAAGCGATGCTTTCCTTATTTATAAGTCAATTTTAGATAAGACTAAATTTAAATAAATAAACTTTTCTCGAAAGTTAGGCCATGATATCGACACGTTATTTGTACTTATTGTTTATTATCTGTTACAAGTATATTATAGTGTGTCTGAAATATTAGATATCAATTATTTTTTTGTTGTAAAAAACGTAACACTTGTATCATTAATATAACTCATGTACCTCATATGTCTGAATTTTTTTTAAACATATTTAACATATTATGATATTTCTGTTATTATAACTTCAACGAAATATGACTTATATAAAACGTATTTTATTTTAAAGACTTGTTTTTTTGGTTTTATCTAGTCCTACAAACAGTTTTTACATAAATTCAATGACTTTTATATTTATTAAAATTATTATAAACATTACAATTTATTAGAGTAATTTAAATCGTGCATTATGCAAACGTAAATAATCGTAACGAATGGAACTATACTGATTTTGGAGTTTCAAAGAATGAATATTTAAAAAAGAAATGTAATCCATTAAAAAATTATTCTAACGGTAAATTATATATGTTTTTCTAAATCTGTTGTTGTTTATATATATATATATATATATATATATGTGTGTTTTTTACTCCTCTAATCAAAAGCCACTTTCAACAAGGTTGTTTATCTATCAACATTTTGGTTAACCATCTAGTCCATTGCTATGAGTAATACTTGCCAGTTAAATTAATAAAATGAAAATACATTTCATAAGCAGAACGTAACAAATGCACTGCTCAATTGTGCCCTGAGTACTTTTCTATAGCCTAGCTTTTGGTAAGACAGTTTAATATTTAGGATTCATAACCAACAAGTTGAAAAAAAAAGTTTTTACTCAATACATATCTCATTGACAACTGTTAATTAAAATTACATATACATGTGTGAAATAAGCCTTTTGACATTTTCAATTGCACGTGTATACTAAAAAGAACGTGTTTAATAGGCGCCAAACAAACACTACATATTTAGGACTTCCTTACACTCATATCTTATATGTAACCTTCAATTTTTCTAGAGAATACATACAAAATAAGTAGTGTGTCGGTAACTTTAAAGGGAAAATCCCTCACAAATAATATTACTTCTTAATCTGTGCAAAACAATTAAAAAATCAGTACAGTAGCTTCAGTTGTACATTATATGCAACGGAACATTATTTCATAATGATTATTGTATATAGCCTACACAATTATACATGTACAGAAACCTTTTCACAAAACAGTTTTTATCCGTCAATTTTTAAAGCATTAATATAATTTTATTACCATGTCGCCTTTTTATTGTAAATAAATTTGCCTGAAATTGACTTAGGATTGAAGTTTAATAGTGTTGTAATAGACTTCATTCTTTAGTCACTATAACATCGACAACTTTTTAAAAGAGATATTTATTACTACTTTAATAAAGTATAGTCATGTATATTGTGTAACATACAAATGCTATAAGACCATTTCACTTCAAAACCTGTTTTTAGCTTTTTATAGTTACTTGTATATATTATTTTGAAAAACGCTTTCATTTAGGGTTAAGAGTAGTATTTATCGCCATAATAGTATCGATTAGTACTGTATATACAATTAGCATATTAACCAAATACATAAAAATACCGCTATAAACCTTATGTTGAAGTATAAAAGGGACAATTATATTTGAATCGATAAATAACTTTCTTATCTTTCTTAAAATAATGAAAATGATCTAATCGTATTTTTTAGTATTTCATTCAATTGCAAAACCAATTTATAAATAAAAAATATATAACATCAATTGGATTATTTTAATTTTTTCAACAATTATTTGAATGCATAAAATGTATTTTTAAATATTTCTTCAGATAATTATTAGTTTTGTTTAATACATATGTAGAATTTAATATTTATATAATTTTATATAAACTAAAAAATACATTCAATGAAATACATATATATATCGTTAAATATACATTGTCGTATTACTCAGAAACATTAAATATCACTATTAATAAACCTACCAATTAGATATATTGCAAATTGTTTAAATGTACTGTACGTTTTCGTCCTTTATTTATTTATTTATTTATATAACGTTACAAACATGACAAATAATCCTTAAATTCGCTTATTCCACAAAATTAAAGCTTGTATATACATATACGTAATAAACCTGCATATTTACGTATAATGTAGTATATATAGACTCTATATTTGCTATTTGCTAAAGTTAAGAGTTGAGGAATGTCTTATAGATAAAATGTTGATGACAACGTATAGATTCACAATCTACATACGCAATTTCGACACAAATCATATTTTATTACCAAGACTCTCATCGCAATGACCATTTCGATCTAGGTAATCTAAATTTATTTTCGACCAAACCCTCCCTTTGGGGTGCTCCGAGACGGCTATCGTTCCACTTTTTTCCTCTATTGACCATGTTATGGCGCGGTCACTTCAGTTCATTCCGCCTGGACTCTATCATATTCAAGGACAATAGTCATCCTACCCCTAAAACCCTTCGGCAACCATAGCAGAGATAGAAAAGACATTATTAAGCTTTGACGCAAGTGGCAAAAGACAATTTTATTTAATCGAGGCTAGTGGTTCCTCTCTGAGTTCATTACTGTAAAAGGGGAGAAAACACGTGATTGAGTTATACTTGGAAAGTGGGGTAATAGGCAGAATAATAGTGTTTTGTTTCAGCTTCTTGGAAGATCTTTCACTTTGTACTTAATTTAGATTATATCAGTGAGTCACTGTACATAATAATGGACGGTACATTAAGATTAAAGAGAAAATAAAAGAATTAAGGAAATGATACAATCAATGTAAGGCCTGTCGTGTGGATAGCACATATCACAAAACACCAAAACTTGTGTAAAAGACAATAAAGGATTTTAGGAGGAGGAGTCCATTTGAATTGAAAACAAAAAAATTAGAAAGCTTTATTTTAAAGCACAATGCACTGGGAAATATTGGAAAACCCTTTTGTGCCCAACGAAGCTAAACTATAAATAAATTTATATATTTTAACATATCATCAAAAGGAATGATTCATCTGGTACTTAGAATATTATGTTTACTTGCATTCTAAAACAACATTTTAAAGTTTTATACAATGGCATATATTCTTAATCATTATGTTTATCAAATTCTTATTTGCATCGCATCAATTACTTCTTGTGGTAATATTTTCACTTACTTTATTTATTAAAGTATTTCAATATTTCAATAAATATATATATATATTGATAACTAATAAAAACTTTAATTTTAGACTGTTTTAAAATTACTTAAATTCTAAAACATTACAACTAGAAGATTTAAAGATAGGAACAAACATGAAGACTTTATTATAACGATTAGATTATATTTTTATTATATTATATATTTTATCTTTATAGGTACGATTCGAATTAAAGTAAATATACATTTTTATTTACAACTTAAATATTATCTTTTAAATTATGATGGCATCTGGTTGTCATATTTTTTTTCGAGACATCATTTTCTTACGATAGATATATACAACAAAAAAAGTGTATATATAAAAATTGTACTGTTGATTTATTTCGGTTTTTTTAATTCAAAACATTCATTTCTTGCACAGTTATATAAATAATAAATATTAACGATTTTTTTATATTTCGAATATGGACAAAATTTTTAATAAAAATGTAAAGATTAAAATTAAGTTATAGAATACAATTTAAATTTTTAAATACTTACGAAGTAAACGTACAAACATGTAACATGTAGGGCGGCTATATACCATAATTAAAGGTTTCTCCAAATATATCATACAAGTAAACGCATTTTGTTATATTGTAACCTGCGTAATAAAAACAAAACTTTATCCTCAATTAGTCACACTCCGTTATCATTTTATCTCTAAAAGGAAAAACATTTTCATGACAACAATAAAATGCAAAAATAGGCGTTGCTGTTAAGAGCACTGAACAACTCCCCAAATAAATGGTAAGAGGCTAGTTCAAGTAGTCTTTCAATTGGGGAGCTGTCTTCCCCACCTCCAGAATTGTAAATATAAACAAAGCAGCCATACTGTTGCAAGTAATTCGATGGCAAATCGATGTTACATAGCTATTGCATTAATGTAAGGGCTACAATCAGTTTTAGCTGTTAAATAATATACTTTGAACTGAAACTCGATAACAAACGATGAAAATGATGAACATTATACATATATTGTATGTATAATGTAACTCTAGTACATTTTAATAATATTTGAAATTTGAAGGCTGGTATATTAACATTCATTTTACTAATGAGTTTCACATCATATTTTATAATCGTTAATGAGAAGGGGTGTTGTTATCTCTCAATATGAACAAATGAACAATAATGCGAACGCTTAAATGATCTTTCAAATTATCTTATTTTGTACCAAATTTCTTTGTGCAAATTTTTAAGAAATATATGTGTATTCATTTTATTACTATATAGAAAGTTGTATTTCAACAAAAATACGTAAATTAAAAAAAATTACATTTTAATAAATAAATGTAAAATTTTAATCATACAAGAAAAGGTTCCAGATAAGTGAAAGAAAACCAAATCCGAATTTTCATCCAGAAATGGCAGAATTAATTTAGATTCAAACGTTTTGATTTCATTTACATAGATATTATTATATCTATCACTCATCAATATCCCTGGAATTGTTTTTCCCCGAAAATAATAGTCTCTTTCAATATAACGAAATTGTTCAAAGTATTGAAAATATAGAAATTTAATTATTAATTTTTATTTGAAATTGAAAATAGCCGAACTTATTATATTTCATAACACGTACACATTTTCTAAATAGGATAAAAATTATGATATCCCCTATATGTAATTGAAAATGACATATATCCGAACGCATACATGAGATAGGTTAAATAGTTAAAAGTGGTGTGAATATTTTTCGATTGTCAAAACATTTCACATAACAAAAAAAATTCATAGAATTTTCGTTATATTTCATAAAATAATATTAATTCGGGATAAAATAGTAATTATATCTTTCTATCTCTATATATGTAGCATTAATATTGAGTTAGAAGATTTCATTTAAATATATCAATTTAAATATTTTTTTAAGTCCAACAAATTTCAGAGTAACATAATATGTAGACAATATTTTAATTCATCTTAATATATTTTCTAAAATGACAAAATAATCAACACACACATTATTATACGTCTTTCGTATAATTCCTCTTAATTAAAAATGATATATATCAAAATCAATTAATCTAATGAAAATGTAAATATTCTTTGTACCTTATTCTCCCTTTTTCCTTCTTTTCCCCCTCTATTTTTCCGCTTCTCTCTGCCTCTCTCTCTCTCTCTCTCTTACTCTCACTCTCTCTCTCTCTCTTACTCTCTCTCTCTCTCTCTCTCTCTCTCTCTCTCTCTCTC
>JAUZND010026261.1:0-24028 GCA_034780555.1 Coelogynopora nodosa
ACCCGTTGTCGTGCCCTCATTAACCCCCCCCCCCCCCCCTTCCCCGTTACAGAGCCTGATGTTATGCAATCTTCAATAATTATAACTAAATATTTTATTAAAAACTGAATTTGCACATAAATCCATAAAAAAATAATAAACTTAGTTTTATAGCAACCAATTTTTAAAAAAATATCACTTTTGTGCGAAAATACAATCTACTGTTTCATGTAAAGGTTACAGTTTTAACGTTTAATTTAATACAAGTAAATAAAATAAATCGAATGTCCATAAGAATAATTAGATTAAAATTTGATTATTATAAAATATAAGAAGATATGTTTTGTGTTCGTAAGCATCTACACTGTACCGTAGGATTCGATACACTAAAAAAACTCGCCAGTCCCAAAAAGCCCGGAGACAGAGTCATGCTGTTGGCAGCACTAGGCGGACTCGTGGTGTTTGAGGAAGATGTCCAGGGGAAGAAGGTGGTGAGGCTGGACTGATGCGAAAAGGAGTGTCGCCCAGTAACCCCCACCGGGGGTGTGTCCAGGGACAGGGAGGCAAAGCCCGTCATGGGCAAAGAGGGGACGCGCAGAGGGGACAGATGGCTGGGGGAGTTGTGTGCACTTTGACTACAGTTCTGCCCGGACATCTGTTTCACCTGGTCTGACATACTGATAAGGAGGCAAACATATTGACTATTTATTGCATAGATTTGGTATGATTAAGTATAAACAGATTTAAGTTAATACCGGTTAGTGTTAAGCAATGCCTTGCTTATTTTGTTAAGAAGCAAACAATATTTACTAATTTAAATATTGTTCACAATAGTGAATGCATTAATAATTTAATTAATTCTGAACCTGTTATAGTCTATTTCAATGATATATTGAAAATAGTTTTTTTATATAATGTATTTCTTTAATTACTCCTGTGTGTATTTATTCTATATCGTCTGTTAGATGTTTAATTAATATAACTTTTTTTAAAGATAATAATTTCAAAATGTTATATAGTATAGGGCATTTGTTAATGTGTTAACGTATTGTTCAAGGTTTTTTATTTTGTATTATGTATATTCAATATGTATAAAATGAAAACATAATATGATACATTTTATTTTATTAAACCCTTTTGAGATTATAATATATATTGTAGAATAAATACTATATAATTTATGTTCGAAGGTTTTAAAGTCACAAATTATTCAATGAAACCCTGTGTAATACATAGCACAAACACCGTCCAATAATTTTAAAAGGAAATAACGAAAATATGGTCACACAGATTATATAGTTTAAACAACCATTATACATTTGTAAAGGAACTATATTACTATAAATATAGATGTTGTAACGGAAGGATGATACAGAATATACAATATATACATACATAATGTGTAGAATATAATTTACAAATAATTCAAATAAATAAATAATATATATATAGAACATGAATTCTTTCAATTATAAAAAAAATACACTTTTAGCAATATAGCCTTTAACCATTCTGAGTTTAATTAATGAAACCTTGATTAGGCTAACTTTTACTACCCTAACTTCAATTCCGTATAAATGTGGGTTAGTTTGATAAAGTTCAAACATAAATCAAACCAAGTCGGCAGCACACTAACAAAAATACTTCAAAATAAAATTAGAATAGGAAATAGAAAAAGGAAATTTAAAATGAAAAGAAATGGAAAAGTAAAAATAGAAAAATAACGTTCTGATATGCGTGGATCGTACACAATTAGCAGAAAAAATAATTTGAGAATTAAACAACGCAAATGCCATTAACATTTTCCCCTTTGAATTAGTAAATATAACACAATAAATATGGAATGTCAGATTATAGCCAAAAGACAGGATAGGATATCGTATTGTAGCAAATGTAAAACTTTTCTGATTCTGTTATATAAAAAATGATCCAAATTTTAATTCTTCGTAGAATTATGGTAATTACAATATAAACTATAATCTGCAACATTTATATCAGGTCATGTTGTTTTTTATATATAAAAAATATTAATTAATATATTGTTAGATAAACATAATCATGTTGAACACTTAATTCGTAAAATAGGATTACTTATTAGTTATGCAAATTATTTGTTGATCACTTTATTATTTAAACATCATGTAATTCAAATTATAAGCAATTAAAAAATAATCAGAAGCTGAATTGGGAAATCCAGAACAATTGGTTATCAAGTCAAGAAATAGGTAAAGTCAAGATTTTAGAAATTATGCATTTATAAATTTTCACGACGTGTAGACAAAAAAAAATAGTTTAGTATTGAAAACGATTATTAAGGAACAAGAATCCACATTAAACACACTAAGTGATTAATAATGCATACAGTTAATAGAAAGTAAAATGAACTCGTGTCTGGTGTATTTTATTGTTTGTACTTTTGTTGTTTTGTTGTTTTATTGTTTGTACTTTAGTATTGTATATTAACAGATAGTACTTAATTTATATTTCAATAATTTTATAATCTTATGCATATATCTAATAAATTTGATAAATTATATATAATAACGAAATGTAGTGTTTTTCAGTGGTATAATCAACAATTTTATTAATTAGGATAACTTATTCGTTATGGAAATGGTTGCAAAATGTTGCGTTTTGAATTGTTAATAAAGTTTTTCAATATTCAACTATTCATTGTTGTGTAATAAAATATCATAATTAATAATTAATTGCGACATATTCATTTTGTATAATTTAGGATTTTTAATTTTTTTTATATCATGGATATAGTTATCATTATTTAATAATACATGCTTGCATAAAAAGTATACATTTTTTGTTTCTGCTAAAATTGAGATAATTTTATATAATTTTATAGAACAATTCTTTATGATATATACATATTTCAATTTTAAACATTCTACTTTTTGTCTACACTTATTTTTACTGATTAAACGATTATAAAACAACTAATTTTAAAGATGTATTTATTAGTTAGTATACCGACCTATAGATACAGTTGTAATATAAATGAAATTTGACGGCTAATATATAAAAAAAAATTTTTTTTAATATTTTAATAAAAACACATTAACAGTGTAATTGAAACATTATATAAATGCTTAATATTTTACCATTATTAAACTGCTGAAAAACATTTAACTATAAATACAAAATTTCAGAATTATTTATTAACAATAAATACTATATAACGTTAATGTCTCACACTTCTATGTTATTTTAAAAAGATAATAGCTAATAATTATAGTGAATCTATCAAAGTATTTCCACAGCAAAAAATCTCTAATTCGTTTATAAGAAAAATGTGTATATAAACATTAATAAAATTAAATTAGATATGTTTTATATTTTCTAATGCACCATTATTCTAAATCGATATTTTAATTAAGTCTAATTAAATAATATGCAATTTATAAAACTCCTTAAATATAATATTATAAATAGTTCTTCATTATTTTATGATTCAAGCTTCCTCGTGTGCTTACTATTTACATGTCATAAATGACAATGAAATATAATGTTGTAAAGTATTATAATTGATTAAAATTATAATACTTATAAATATAATATAATAAAAAAATTCGATAATGTCGATAATCCAAATATTTATAAATATATTTATGTACAATTTACAATTAATAAATAAATAATCAATAAAATCTGTCTCAAGCATAGAACAACCCCCACCTGCTTGACTTCCTTCTGAGCAAAAATTTCCTAAATGCAGATGGTGATGATACTGCCGACGAAGATTGAATCTGAAGAGTGGAGCGCCCATTACCTCCTATTTTAGAGAAGGATGGCGACGGAGGCATGGATAGCGTTCGTCCGGGTGGAGTGAAAATTGGGGTTGAGCATGAAATGGAGCTTCTCGAACCGGGGATGTCCTTGAGAACGATCAACTGGGGTGGAGTTATCGCATTGACATGCTGGTGTAAGCCTGCGCGATCATGGAGTATTGACAGGGTACTGAGCAACTTACAGAGCATGTATAGTTTTAATCATACATTTTAAAAGCTTACAAATTCCAGGCGATATTATAATTTTTAAAAAGTAACGTTGTTGTTTATATCGCCTATATAAAATCGTTTTTGTTGTAAACAACAAGCAATAGTTTTTTAAAGTTGAATAAGGACTAAAATGTATTGTTTTGCGAGAAGAAAAAAAAATCTAGTTAAATACAAGAGAAGTAATTATATACCCTTTCTAAAAATAGCTATATAAATTATATATAAAATAATATATATGCAATGTAAATACTGGTAAAGAAATTATACCATATTGGGTGATATCTCATCACTTTAGGAATAGATGATAGTTCGTTATTCGGATGCAGATGAGATTGTGGCCCTATAGGTCCTTATTCGAGATGATGTATAAGATCGGTGTTAATATTGCTGAGTCATTATATGTTATAGTCACACTAAAGAGTTAATGTCAACGATATCAACATATAGCTAAGGGTGCTTTGATAAAACAAACAAAACTTATCTTCACAAGATATCTTCAATTAAATGTTCGTGAAAGTGATAGGGCTATAGCTAACATCCCCTTTAGATACAATAATTTCGCATTCACTACAGAATAAAAATTAAGCATATATAGTTATGCAAACAATATGGGAAGATTTCCTGGAATACGTGGCTTAAAACATTTTGAAAAATGTTCCAACAATTTAGGCTCTTCAAAATATCAGGATATTTCTTTTCGTGTCAAGATCAAAAATAATATACTGAAATGAGTCAAATAGGGCCAGAAATTAGTCAAATTGTACTGAATGTACTGAAATGAGTCAAATTGTACTGAATGTACTGAAATGAGTCAAATTGTACTGAATGTACTGAAATGAGTCAAATTGTACTGAATATACTGAAATGAGTCAAATTGTACTGAATGTACTGAACTGAGTCAAATGGGGCCAGACATATAGTACTTCGACAATATAGTATTAGTACAATGGTATACCCTACATATAAAAACTAAATCCACCTCTGAGCCATCTAAAACCAAATACACAGTTAAATTATTATTTATACAAATGTTTTCAGTATTTTGAACCCCATGTATAACACAATCTTAAATATCCACATCTTAAGGAAATCGTTTTATGAAGGCTTCTACAAGACGTTGATACGTTTAAATACACAATTAACTAAACAGTGGTATTTAAAACCAATTAAACAACCATTTTTAAAATTTCAAAAATATTTTTCGCCTCATCGAACTGAAAATATAATCATTCAGAACTTCCAGAACTTTATAAGATAGACTTTGGACGATCCATGGGCTTTTATAGTATATTTGAAAATAAAATCAACTGCTGTAACAATTTGATTGTACATATTAAAGTGATGTAATGTTGTACAATGAGTAACAGTAATTCAAGATTTCTTAAAACAGTAGTTAAAGAACTTAAAGTACTTAAAACATGCTATTATTTTTTAATATTGACTACTTACCACTTACTACTTACTATTATAATAGTTGAAATTGAATAAGCTTTTAAATTTGGATTCCTGGCTCTATAAAATAATTTTATATTTTAATCATTTGAATCAATTAATAAGCATTCATATAAATAAAAATCCTTATGATATAAAACAGGAGCGGTAAAATAATTTACTAAAAATAGAAAACTTTAACATAAATTGACCAAACAAACTAAAATTGTTACCTCATAAATAAAAGTTTAAAATAATTTTTAAAATTCTTAAAACATTTAAAATATAAAATGACACAATTCTTCTTATTTTTGAGCTTTTTTTGGATTTGACAGACTGTATTTTAAATACACATGATCGTAATTGTATCCACATGATCGTAATTGTATCCACATTATCGTAATTGTATCCACATGATCGTAATTGTATCCACATGATCGTAATTGTATCCACATGATCGTAATTGTATCCACATGATCGTAATTGTATCCAAATTATCGTAATTGTATTCACATTATCGTAATTATATCCACAGGATTGTAATTGTATCCACATGCTCGTAATTGTATCTACATTATCATAATGGTATCCACATGATCGTAATTGTATCCACATTATCGTATTTGTATCTACATTATCGTAATTGTATCCACATTATTATACTTGTACATACATAAGCGTAATTGTATTCGTATTATCGTAATTTTATCCACATGATAGGAGTTTAAAAATAATAATATTTCGAGATAAATACTTCTATTTATAACTAAAAATATAATCAAAAAACAAAAGCAGAATTATTCTTATATTTTAATAGGCATAGGCCATGCAACACTCAATATATTACTGTAATTTATTTGCCGAAGGTTGAAAAAGTTAACGTGACTACAACTATTTTTATTCTATCTAATATTCTCAATTCGTGTAACACGGTCTAATAATTTTTTTAACGTATCTATAGTCAGTAATTGGTTTCAAATAGAAAACATAATGGCCTGGTTTTTGTACTATTTTTAGATAACATTTTATATAAATTGTCATTATTAATAAAATAAATATTTCCTACAATTTATTTTTAACATTTCTAAAATTGATAAATGAATATGAAATGATATCTGACGTTTTTATAACTGATATAAAGCAAAATGATGGTAATTGAAATAATTGTATTCAATGTTAAATTTGCATGTATTTAGTTATTATGCAGATGAAAACAATGTGATCTAAGCAAAATATTTTCTATCAATTGATACTTTAAAAATATTTTTGTGTAATTATGTAAATTACTATATTTATATAACTAACAAAAACAAAAAGTTTCGATTGATCGAAAATTTCTTGATTTTTATCTTTTTAAAGAAAAATTATTATTAATATACAAAAGTGTCTATGCCAATATATTCAAACAAACCTTCGAGATTATTTTTAACTGTGACCTCCAACTTTAAAGAATGATTAAAAACCTCCAGGATTTGCGTCTTTGGCGATGCAACGCATACTTTCTTGTTGACCTCCAAAATCTCATCTCCAACACGAAATCCAGCCAGATCCGCCATTCCACTGTCTTTAACGGAAGCAACATAAATAGCCTCACCGGCGTCGTCAGTGATAGTTGTCAAGTCAAAGGAACTATCCGGGGAGTCGCGTGAAAGTGACAGATGGCGCAATCGGGCTTGTCTGGAGCAGGTCTTTTGAATCTGTTTAAGAGCATCTAGAACAGATCGAAATTGACTTATGTAAATAATAATAATAACAAGACTTAAGTTATATGCTTACATGTCTCTGATATAGATAAACGAAGCAATTGATGTAGTGATAATAAATGAATGAATACACGCAGGTAGCATAATAACAGGCGTAAATAGAATGAACTGGTGAAAAATTAAACAGAAGAGGAGGGTCATAATAGAGTTAAACCTTTGTAGGGTTGTACACTAGGAGAGTGCAAGGGAACACCTCGACCCTCCCTCAAAAATTGATTCCGTTTGGGAACTCCTAATAAAACTGCTGCTAATACTAGTTTTTCACAGAAAAGTAAGTTTTTTTCATTAATTAACAGCACCAAAAATTAAAAATCATAATACAAAAACGACATTTGCATCATTTTAAGATAGTATTAATCCAACAGTTCAATTATAGTGTAACAATAAATACATTGAGGTTGTTACTCTTTCAATCTTATGACTGATGTCATAACGAGGTTGTTATTCTTTCAATCTTATGACTGATGTCATAACGAGGTTGTTATTCTTTCAATCTTATGACTGATGTCATAACGAAGTTGTTATTCTTTCAATCTCATGACTGATGTTATAACGAGGTTGTTATTCTTTCAATCTTATCACTGATGTCATAACGAGTTTGTTATTCTTTCAATTTTATGACTGATGTCATAACGAGTTTGTTATTCTTTTAATCTTATGACTGATGTCATAACGAGGTTGTTATTCTTTCAATCTCATGACTGATGTCATAACGAGTTTGTTATGACTGATGTCATAACGAGTTTGTTATTCTTTCAATCTTATGACTGATGTCATTATATTTTAATTGCTGTGCTGAATATCACCTTCTCATGTTTGCTGCTATTGTATTAAAATTAATTAGATATACAAAATTCAAATCTCTTTTAACTTTACATAAGATTTTACTGTAGTTAAATTATTTATGTACGAAGTATATTATTATTATGGTATAAAATGATTCAAATAGTTTAATGCTCTGTTTTTACTAAATCTATAATGTTGATATAAATTAAATATATGACACATTCTATATGGGGTATATTGTATGTTAGAAAAAGCATGTCATATTACTTATTTATATTAAATGTGAACAAACATATCAAGCGTAAAACGTCCTTCTGCTTCTACCAGAATTTTGAAAAATATTAATCATAAATATAAAGTTTCTGTATGGAAAAATTATTAAATAAAAGTCCCCAACAATTTCATTAAATAGACGTTCTAGAATTGTTTATACTACAACCTTCTCCTTAGAGTATATAATAATAAATTATTAAATTTTATACTTAAATCAGTCAAATGATACAAAAATCATCATTTAAAGATAACTTATAGATATATTTTAGACTATGTTTAGGTTTTTTTGGATTAAATTATGTTATTACTCCAAAGAGGCGTTCATAATATTACTAAGATGAACAGAATATTAATATTACATAATTTATTACCAATATTTTCTTATTATTTTAATTGAGTTATTGGCAGTGTGTTAACAATCTCTAATCAATGTTTTGAATAAAATGTAGGTATGCACAATACTCTTCAATAAATAGATATAGCTTATACATGTATTTAGATACTAATATTAGTTTATGCAATATTATTTTGTATAAAAGACAAAAATATATTTTGCGTAAGACATTAAAATAAAAAATATAGATTTAATTAATTTCCTAATATTGATTTCAAATAAAAACGTAGAACAATTATAGAACTTTTATAGAATTATAGAACAATTATTATTACATCTTTAATTGTTTGATTGCATATTAATTTCATTTGCAAATTGTTAATTATAAAGCAATATTTATATATTAGTTAAATAATTTTGATTACAATAAACGCTCACAAACTTCTTTAAATAGCAATACCATAACACAAATTACTATAAAAATAATTTGAATAAATCGAAACATTTTAAGATAATGCGAAATTAAGGCTTATCATTAATTTACAGAGGATTTATTAATTAATTGAACAAGCTATTTTCTGCCTATTATCTTTATGTATATATGTTAGCCAGCCACGTTGTTCAGTTTATAAAACCAATTATTCTCGACTATTTCATTATTTTACATGTGACTAGTTATTTATGATACATACATACATACATACGTATCGCGGATTATAAGAAATACAATAAAAAATCTAAGTGAAAAACGTATGAATTATATATTTCTTGTTTTCTTTTGGTTAGCTAGTCCGTTCTATTACTAGATGCTCAGCTATAGCAAAGAGTTGAAGCGAAAACGGACATATGTCTTAATTGATCAAAATCGCGTGTAAGCATAATTATATTAAATACAATTTTATTATAATTTTGATTTTAATTTTCCAATATTTTATATTATTGTTGTTAATATTTGCTTTTCGTAATTTAATAATTTTTTAGTAATTATATTTTCTTTCAACTATTTGAAATTCCTTTTCAGATGCTCGTGATAATAATTTTGATATTATAATAATTTGAAAAGTGTTTATCATGAATATAAATCAAATAATTTATTAAATGCGAATATAATTAAAAATACACATATATTACATATAAAATAAAAAATAAATATGAATATAATTTCAAAAATAAAATTAGTATAGAGTATATATTTACATAATAAAAAATAAATGTTATTATTTTGTAAAAATATTTGCTAATAGTTACTTTAGTAATTTATTAATAATACTAGTAGTAGTAATAATAATAATTTTAATGATTATTTTTATATATAAATAAAAGTTACGAGATTATTATAATAACCCTAGTCCTTTATATTTAATAATTAAGAATTACAATGGATGTCAATTAAACATGAAGCAAATATCTTGATTCAACTTCATCGATAACATTTTCAATGTGATATAAAACTAAACCTACGAAATATTCGTAATTGTATTTGTTGATATAGAACGCATATTATGTAAATTGAGTATTAAAAATGTGAAAAGCTAAATTTAAAAATCTGATTTAATATCATATTCGGGTTAAACATTCAATTTAAAAATCATTAAATATGTAGATTTTGTTATTTATAAAATGTTAAAAACTCCATCAATCAGTATCCATTATAATGTATTTCGTATTATACATAGATATGCTTACATACACACGTACATTAAATAGGTTAGTATATTATATATTTTCAGTTAGATGTAGCAGTAATTATAACTTGCAATTTCGTCTCGAAAAATGAGAAGTACAATTTTGTAGCTAATCATTTTCTACTTTTATATATATATATATTGTATAATGATAGTTATAATGTTAGCTGTCGTGTCAGCGCGAGAGGTAATTCGAGTTCACACTAGGCAGCGTATATAGGCTACATATTACCAGTTTCATTCCATTTTGAATACATAATTGTTGAAATATGTTGCAGATTTTATTTAGGTCTTCTGCAATCGTGAATAATCGTGCAATCTTATGCAATCGTGAATAATCTAAGTTGATGATTTAAGCTCAAACAAAGTGAATAATAACCCTTCATAAACTACACTCCAGAATGGAATAAGAACAAATTATACTTCAGTTAATGGACTTGATATGATTGACGTTTGTCACAACATGTTACAATAAGGATGTGTTATTCGACATACATGTATAAGAGAGTGTATCACTATAATATAAACGTTACATAGCAGTGTGCATATCACATTTGAAACAAAGTAACTTGAGAAAGGGGTAAATAAACATGGTAACTTTCAAAGTAAATTTATTTTTGATTTGTAGACATTAATATATTTATCAAATTTGGAATATAATATATATATATACCAAAACACTAAGGAGTTAATTCAGAATAGGAAAAAATAAATAAAATTTAAGTCAAGTCATCTAAATATATTTATAATTTATACCTATCATATGATTTTACATATATCTAAACGTCTGACCATTCCGACGCAGAAAACTCACGAGTCATTCGCTGCTGTTTCATGGCGGTCATCATGTTGTCAAGGAAACCCAGCAGCTCTCGAGATGCCTCAATCTCTTCAAACCGTTGGGAACACCACACTCGAATCAACTCAGGGACACACTCCTTCACGCTAGCATCAGTGCTGGCAAACCATGCCTCAAGTTGGTCCGTTATTTGCCTGGTTGACGGCATGAAGAGGTGATGCGTTAGAAAGAAATCCTCGGCGAATGTGGCATCACATGCCAAAAGTGGCTTGCCTAGCTGCAGCAGAAGTTGTTCCGGTGTTGCCTGTTAACAGAATTGAGCAGTACTCAGTTTGATATTCGTAAAGTATTCATGTTAACTAAACTTGTTATATATGAAACACTTTTAATAACAGCAAAACGTATTTTATAAAATAATGTTAATCTCATGATTACTTTATTTAAATCACTTCTGACACGTTGTCCATTCTAAGCAACCGATTCCTGTCGTACAATTTGTTTTCTAATATTTTTAAATATACGCTTTATTATTGTACATAGTTGTTATTATTAAATTATATAATATAGTGAAAAAACACATTGTACATTAATTTTAATGTAAACGCAGACTTCTATATTCTTGAAAAATAACTATGCCTATTATTTAATTAATTATTTATAACATATTTAATTTGACAACATAAATAGGAATATTTATTATTCTCCAATTTCGTCTTTTATTTGTTTTCTCACAATATTTAATATATGATAATCCTTTTTCTAACTTAAAGCAACGAGTAGTTATATTCATGTATTTTATTCTCCTTAATATATGAGTGAAAACTTGAATAAACTATTGCCAATATATTTTGTATAAAAAACAAGAATGATATTTATTTATTAAATTTACATTAAATGCAATATGTCAGTTCTTTAGCAATAATATTTTGTTGTGAAAGGTGTAAAAAGAAGCAATAACATATAATAATATATATTTATAAAATAATTAATATCAATCAATGCTTTTGCAATTCACGTATTCTATTTATAGTAACATTTATTATTATTTTAATTATTTATTATTATTACTTTAATTTCTTTAAAGAAATTAAGATGACAATGTGATTTTAGATTAAAAATTCAATTACAGCTTCAAAATGCTTGTTGAACATATTTTCATTTAACATACTCTGCTCAAACGGTCTAATTAAAGTTATTGCTAAATCTTAACAAATTCGATAGTTACAACTAAACTATTCAATTTTCCTTTGAAAGTGGACAAACACTGTTCCCTTTCCTTCAGGTTCAAACTTGCCGCACAAAATAGTTGTTCAAAACTGTTTTTATTTTCCATAGAATATCGATTTTCTTTATTTTACCGATCGAGTACACTAACTGTGTACGATATTTATAATGAATAGTGTTAGCACAGAAAAACTGTACCATAACTATTATTTGCGAACTTCTTAGGCGCACAATTTATAAAGATTTACATATTAAAAAGAAACTATTGATAATTTTACTACGAATGAAGGCACAACAGTATAGTTATTTTACACACTTTGCAGTTAGTTCAATGTGCAGCACATCGCACCCTGCTGTGTAGCATCCAATGCCGGAAAAAACATTTATGTAAAAATTGTTCACAAAAACAAATTTTGAATTCAAATAACAATATTAGTGTGATATGACTTTTGTTCCCATTTGTAAATATGGGTGAATTATTCTTAAATTTTATAATTTTAATAGACAACAAAAAATTATACATTTTTTAAAATTTCATACGTTATCTCACAATATTTACTACAATTCAACTAATAGTTAAAAAATTATATAAACGAATATAAATCATTTTATTGAAAGTCTATTCCAACGAAATTTTTTGAAGTTAATTTTTTAATTTGTTAAGCAAATTTATGTAAGCATAAATTATTTTTATAATTGTTCAAACAATTTAATAACAAATTTATAGACATGCATAGACCGCATCATATCACCTCAATGATCAAGTGTTCTTCTCGCGAATCCCCTGCTAGCCAACGCACCTCACGGACAATAACTGTGCAATTGTCCGAGTTTTTTTCGCTCACTGTTGTCACACCCTCGTGTCGCCGAATTCGTCCGTAGTCTTCACTGTTGACCACAATAAGATGACAGTGCTCCGATGTTGTTATCCAGCGTCCGGAAGGTTTCTGATGTTATAAATGGATTGGGAAGATAAAAATAGACAGAGAGAGTGAACATTATAGAAGAAAAAAGTGTGGCATGAAGGCAGATAGCGTTGGAGGTATATGGAGTAAATGAGTTGATAAAAGGCACATGATGAACTATCTAAACATCTATTTGTAGTTTGAAGAAGCGCTCTTCATTCCTATAGAATCAAGGATATAAGCAGAAGACGTATAAGAAAGAATGTTGTTGCTTAGGCAGAGAAGATGAAAGCTACTTGGAGAAAAACGTAAATATTTTTCGCAGTCAGTTTAAACTATACATATTCTTTAATTATTTTTAAAAAAATAGATGACGCAAAATAACTTAAGTTTAATAAGACAAACATTTTAGAAGTACATTTGATTAACAGTGTTTTTCTTCATAGCAAGACCTTAATAAAATTTAGTATTATTATTATTATAATTATTATCTGGAAACAGATATTTTTTATATATTATATATACTTGTATATATATATATTTTATATAATGTGACTTAAAAATTTGCTTAACTTGCAATTAATTTCCATCACGACGATTTCAAAAGTTTTATTTAAAATCATTTTTATGCAGAAACAGATTTTTTTCAATGATCTTCTCTTACTATTATGTAAATGTATATACTTATATTTTTTAATTTAATAGGGATATAAATTGGTACTTTAAAGCTACGTTATTCTTGAAGAGCACAACAACACATACACCATATTTAATTTGACCAACAATTAAGTTTAAAAATAAACAATCTATTTTTATTTTTTTTAATTTAATATGACAATACGTATTACATATTAGCAACCTTAATTAATTGTTAACTAAGTAAAAGTGGAGAATGATACAGGTATAGTGTTAATTCGAAAATGCAAGTTGAATATTATCTTAAATGTCCATATTTATTATAGTTAACACAGTTCACATTTCTAAAATTAATAATACATTTTTTTTAAACTGTAATTATTTATTTATATTCAAATGTAATTGTCAAAATTCCCTTTTTTAAAACTACGGCTTACATTTACTCATAAGAATACAATTATATCAAACTTTAAAAAACCACCGTATAATTAGTTATAAAAGTGTATTACTGTCGAAACCGACATCAATTAAAACAAAATAAATAATAATAAACTAAATTATTTAAAAAAAATAATCACAAAAACTCTTTTCCAACAACGGCAGAGTTATAAAGCTATATTTATTGAACGATTTTATGTACTAATTATAGTAATTTTTAATTTTTAAAAAATACACATATAGCAAATTAGCAAATAATATCCTTCAAGTTATTTATAACATAGATACTAAAAAATATTTTAATTTGTATATCGATATTCCTATACTGAACAAGTTAAAAGAATTAAAAAACTAAATAACTAAAAAAATGTAATGACGAAATGTGATAAAATTTGATGTAAAAATTTAAAATAGTCTTTTTAATTTTTTTTAATTAACAACATAAACGTTTAAATTATTATAAGAAGGATAAGTGTCAAAATAACTTTACTGATTTTACACAAAAAATATATAAAAGAAATTCAAAATTCGGCGTCTAGGATACATACAATATACATATATTTAATAGATAGAAAATATATTTTATAAACTAAATATTATCAATTATAGAAATTCAAAAGATTATAAAAAATAATTTTTGTAACTTCCAAAAATAAGCTCGTCACAATTTTAGAAATTTTGAAATAGCTTGAATTATCTTTCAATGTGTTTATTCATGCTGGAATAATTATTTTTAATAATATATAAAAAATATTTTACCTAAATTTGTATAAATTAAAAATTATAATTAAATTGTAACGGATGTTCTATTTACTAATGTTATTTTTAAATATAACTGAATCTATGTAAAATCTCTGTAAAAAAAATCTCTGAAAAATTTTTTTTTAAAACAATTTTATATAACTTGTCACAATAAAACCGAACAACAATTCTAAATTTGAGCATATTAATCAAATTAATAAACTTTTGGTTTTCACTTGGCATTATAACAAAAAATATAATTAAAAAACGTGTAGTAGTTATACAATACGCATGGTAAACAAATTTAGCAATACAGGGTTAATAAAGCTGCATCACTTAAAACATATTAATATTTAACGCGATGTATGCAATGAATGGGTGCAACGTAAAAACAGAAGTGGTGGAATTTTATTTCGGTTGTGAGGCTCATCTGTAAAACTTAATATAAACGGAGATTACTTACAGCGCAATCGATGTGTAGAATGTTATTCAGGAAATCTTTGAGCGTAATTGGTGTCGAAATAAGCTGAATTTTCATATGACATTTTCGTCAAAAAATGTGTTATCTAATTCTACATATTGATTGATGTAACAAAATATTATTTTATTTATATTAAAAAGCGACACAAGACTTCCTTTATAAATTGATGAAAACATATATTTATTTCTAAAATAGACTATTTCAAATGAAGATTTATATATTTGAAAATATACAGATAAAGCAAGACAATATTTTATAATTTTCATAGAAAAAATGTATTTATAAAATTTTAATTAATTTAAATAATGTTTCATCACATTTTTAGTAATATGTAGTCACCATAATTTTATCAAAATGTTACACTGCATGCGTTTTACATTACATATTATAGGTTCTTATATAGTAAGGGCATTAAATGATTAATACTACTTGTACAGTATGATTATAATTTAAAACTGATAATTGATAATGATCAACACGTTGGTGGAAATGTAAATGTAAGTGAAATGTTTGCAAAAGTTATAAATAGATGTTTTTTGTATTGGCTACACAGCAGTGAAAGTGAATCTGGTATTCGTTGTCAAAATTACAGTATCCTATACAGTAAAATAGAATTTATCCTTAAAATATTTTAGTTAAAAAAATTAATTTTTTGTTCTCCTTGGACAACATAACTCATCAGTCTGTATGTAAACAGTTTAAATTTTATGTGAATATCTCCGCTCAATTTGATGTATACATATTCATTACAGAATGTTATTTATGAAAGTAAATACTTTTTAATGAAATGTTTAATAAATATATGAATATTTATAATCGCTCCAATGTTATGTGTGACAAATAATTGCACATTAATTTGAGTCAAAAATGTTATATTTATTATTTTGTTATATTTGTTACATATTTGATAACGGTTATGTTTAAGAAAAGTAGGGACTTTGTCTAATTGAAAACTTCAAATTCAAAATTTTACAAAAATTTCACGATAATTGAGACAGCGCTAGATATATATTATAATTAATTATTTAAATATTTAACATATTTTTATTAATTAAGATTATATATAGCTTTAACATAGATATATTAACCAAGAAATAAGCTAATTAAATACTATTTGATTGTTATTGGCATTTCTGTTGAGTTGATTGGTTAAATAAAGTAAATATGCTTTTCGATAATATTCTTTTTCATTAATTGAAAAATAATTTATATTATTATTAATATATAAACTTATATTATAACTTTATGTTTATAATTCATTCAACAATCAACAATTCATAAACGTTTGAGTCATTCACTAATAATTATTAAATTAATTTAAATTTAATTAAAATACCGCTCCATTACAACGTTGTAAAAATATTATATAAAATAAGACAAAATACAGAAGCAAGAATTACAAGAATTACAAAAATTACAAACAAGTACATATATATTTTCCCCAATATTATTCCTTTATTCAGTGTGCAGATCTTTTTATTCTTTAAAGATATATTAATTTGACTTTATATTGCATAACTGCATTTAAATTTTTTACATTTTAGCAAGTGCTTATTTTTTCTTATTTATCCCTAAAATGCTGCACAGAGCAAACCACCGTTTCATTAATTTTTTTACGTTACAGACAAACATTTATAAAATAACTCTATTCAAAATAAATAAAAATATATAACAAAAATAACAGCAAACCTACAATATAATGTAAAATTATATATTTCTCAAATTAATACGATAAAATGTTGTTTACGTACTATATATAAAGATAATATATAAAAGATATCTATAAAAGACAATTAAAATTATATGTTTTTAATATTTTATAAATCTAAAATTGTTCATAAAATGATATTTTCTCTCACTTTTTTACATATTATATAACATTATGAATCTATATATATACATTGTATATATACATGTCTTTCTTAAATAACTTACATTATAATATGTGTGTTTTCTAAATCCTTTATTATATATAGGCATCATTCAACATTGTTTCTTTTAATCGAAAATCTGAAAAATTGTCGACACATTATTTATATTTTACTGCACCACTGAATAATAAAATATATAATTTCTCAATTTCTTATATCCTAAATCTTTATGTAGCATAGTCCATACAGAACACACAATTTAAGTTCAACATATTTAAGTATCTCCCCCCCCCCTACTTCATTCAACACACATTAGTTTAACCACATTACATACATACTTGCGACTGGGCTATATACCTGTTTGTTCGCCAACTTGATGGCGACTGGTGTTTCCACCACGTCCCCAACTGACACAGCCAACTGCGGCGAGAGCTCCGGCTTGCCGCCCTCCAGTGTGAGACTGCCCTCGAGAAGAACCATCCATTCCGTCGTCGAGTCAGCGGTGGCCGTCGCATCTGCCAGGACCGGGGATCCGGCGATATCAAAAGTGCGCAATGAGGCCACCTGACAGAGTGCTCGCTGTGTTGTGTAATTGAGATAGCAGAAGGCCTGCATGGGTGGAGTATAGATGCGTACACTGGTGCATCGCATACATTTTAGTGGGATCGAAATAATGAAATTGAGTCGAACATATAATGTTATTGTAGCCTTAAGTTTATAATTTCACTTTTTTTAAATGGGCCAAATATAAAATATCTTTTTTGTTACGAATGGTCAAAATTAAATTGAAAGCCTTAAATAGTCATAACAATTGACATTATCATATAGTATATCATAATATCATATTGACAATATCATATACCAATTGAATATCTTAAAAATGTATTATTATAAAAGTGCTCTCATTTTGTTAATGAGTAATAGGTTTTTAAGCCATAGATAGCATCATTTTTTAGTAAATTGCGAAATAATTTGTTTATTTCTTTTTCCACGTTTTTTTTTAAATTTCGACTGCTCGAAAAAATAAAATTATCTAATACTATATACTATAAATATTATATATGTGGACTAATTAAAGCAATATCACTTTTAACAGAGTCGTGCTAATACACATTCATATACATTGTAATTTATATTTAGTATGCTACTGCACTATTTGAAGAGCGCTAAATTATTACCTCTAAAAAATAATGGACAATTAATTATTGCATATTGTTAACGATTCACTGCAACAAAATAAACGGAGCCATTATGAAAAACAGTTGAAAAAACACTAATATGTATTTTTAAACATTTAAAAAAATCTAATAGCTAAATAAGTATATGTATACAGGCATTAATTACAAGAAGAATTGCATGTATTTAACATTAACAAAAATATTGAATTAAAATGTTACAAAACGGAAAATAGAAAAATCCTTATTTGCAACACTTTAATGTTGAAAATAATTACTTTTAAAGTAACTTATATGTAATTAAGCAATTATAATATCCTAGAATTTATGCCTCGATATATAACTGTGAATTATATAATTGTATATAGGCATAAAAACCAAAACCATATATATGCTGCGACGAAGATGACACGAAAAAAATCTAATCTATGGAAACGGATATTCTTCTATTTTTCTGATAATATAAAATAGGTTATTTCTCCATAGCGAACAGTATTAACAATTTATATCTAGTAACATTTTACTATAATGACATTAATATTTTCAGTAATTATAAATTATATTCCTGTTAGCTTTATGTTGGCTACTCGACAAATATGACAAATATTAAGTGAACTACAACAATTATTCTGGGTTTAAGATTGATTAATAATTATTTTCTCTTGATCTTAAAGGATTCACCTTGAGACATAAATTTTAATTTTAATACATTTTGTATATATTTAGAGATAGTACTAAATGAAATTAGTTTTACAATAGATATCTACATTAGCAAAATTTTAAAATATAAAAAAATATTTCGCTACAAACATAATGAATGTTTATCTAAAATGTTGTGCTTTAATGAGGAAAACACATTTTTATTATTAGAATATATTTGGTTAAAATGCTATAGTTAATATCTTCACGAAATTTCAGATAAAACTTTTCATTATAACAAAGTAATACAAATATATATTTTTAGATTAAATGTAAAACATAATTACATAAATGAATTAAAAATATATTTATATATAAACACGACCTTTTATAAAAAAAATGAAGTGTGACATTCGTTATAAAACACTTCTTTTTGATACTGTTTCTCGTAAACACACACTTTCTGGCACGTAAACTCACTTTTTTTCTATTCATGCCGTTCAGTAAAACATAAATGTTTTTTCTGCTTTTATAATTCTTTCATATATTCACATTTATTATCCTGAATTTGTGGGTCATTAATTCCCATCCATTTATTCTTGTGTCTGTTTCCCCCCATTATTTTACTTATTTTATTTATCAGGCACATACCCTGATTATATTTACTACAGTGATTGCACTTTTTCTTTATTCTCATTTTTTTCCTTTTCGTTTCTGCTCTTTCTCCTCTTCGTCATCAGCTGTTGATAATTATCGTCTTTCTTTCTTTTATCTCATTACTCTTATATATATCTTTCCTACTTCCAAATTCTTTGCTTTTCTGATTATCCTTTATATTTAGGTAAAAATGAACATTATTTGCTAACTAAAGTTGATCTACATTGCACTCAGCTGATCCCGACAATGCTCTTTTATCTCACATTTGATATTCTTCACATATATTTCTGACTTTTATTTATCTTTATCCTTTCCATCGCGTTTGTCTTCGTTCTAACTCTGATTATTTAAGCTCTGTTTTGAAATCTTGTTTTGTCGTTTGTGTTTATTGTTTATATTTATTTCAAATTCTTCTATAATTTTCATGCATTTAATGTAATTTTTGTTGTCTGAAAATTTTTAAATTTTAATCTTGCGCATTTCTTATAATTCCTTATTTCTTTCGTTTATTGTTCTATTCTGTCATCTAAGTCAGCTTCATTAGTTGTATAGTTACATACTACCTTGTTTTCGTATCCAATTTCTTGTCATTTACTATTTTTTCTTACTATTTACAATTTCTACCATTGTTCAAGTTTCCTACTTCCATCTGTTGATAAGACATATTGTGTAAGCAAAATATTAAGACTTAAATAAACTAGTTGATGTATCATTAAAATGTGGTTTTATATTATCCGCCTACTACAACATATGTTTTTAAGTTATGATATTTAGAGAGTTTAAAAAACGGTTACGTTTTCAAGCCGTACATACATGCAACATATGATCTTTTGAACAATGGTTAATAAATATAGAATAGAAAATTATACATATATATATACAGTATATATATATATGTATAAGCATTACGTATCTCATTTTACAAATTAGTGTTAAAAGAATAGCGCCCGAGAGAGTGTGTTTAAATACACCACTATTCTTTTTAATTTAATATAATATTTCAAAAAGTGTATCTAATTTCATTAACAGTGTCTCTAATTTCATTAAACTTGTATAATGTAATCAACTTATTTAAGCCCTTTTATTATTGATAAAATACTAATTTTGTGGGTTTTATCTGACAATGTATATTTTAATTATTTTAAAACCAATTGAAAATATTTTGAGTGAATGTTCTTTATATTGTCAGAATAGGTTAATATATTTCTTGATATTTTAATTGTATTTTTGTTAAATTAAATCATTCACAAAGTATAAATATTTGTATATATATATATATGTATTTAAATATAATTTCTTCTATTCATTATTAAATAGTCTTTCTTTTAAAATAAACTATAAAACACTTTTTTTATTAGTTAACATTTTAATTTACTTATTAAAAATGTACTACTAATTCATTACTAAAATTGCATCAACGTATTAATTGTTTCTCTAAATTAAGTGATTGTAAATATGAAAAATTATTTCAGTCTATAAAATAATTTCTACATTTTTGTCATAAAAATGTTCATGAAACAGTATTCTATCCTTTTCTTTTATTTATAGATTTTTTTTCACTTGATCCGAATACCAGAAACTATTTCGTATGTTACAAAAACCTTTAGCTTTTTAAGAATTTTTTGTTAAATAATTTTTTTCAATATTTCTTTTAATAAATGATGTCGCTCTTCATCGATTTTTTGTTTATATTCTCGGTCATAATTTTACCGAATACGTACACACATGTTTGTATGTATACAATAAGAGAATATCGCTAATGGATATTTTATGTTTAATGGCAGTTGCTACATATACATGGAGAATATTTTCTAAATTTACAGGAAAATGTACATAGGCAGCGTTGTGAGAGTTTGGGTTGAAATGAATTATTCATGTATACATATGTAGAAATCTGAATTTTTTTAAAGATTTAATAAAAAAATTAACTGTGTTAATTGTTACATTTGCGTATTAATATTTCTATTATGATGAGAATTTTTGTTAGTTATACTTTAATTCGATTACAGACTTGAGGAGTATTAATTTCTGATATTTTATCAGTAAAAATACATGCATTTCGATGTCTAATCTTATTCGACCTTCGCTCGACAGAAAATAACAACCTAGTTATATATGCTTTGGTAAACAGTGCAACCCGATCTCTTTAAATTTGAAGTCGACTATTTTTAATTGAATCGTGTTATTTACCTTGTAAATAGATATACTTGTTGAATAAAGTGTTGAATTTGTTGGTGTAATATTATAAATGTTTTCTCTCTAATTGTTGTTTAATTCACGTTAAATATCAATCAAAAGGTATATTATAAGCCTTGTATACACGTTAATATTGAAACAAATCTGTTATATTAATTTCGTTATAAGGATTCTATTTATAATATTTTTTGTAATATAATTCTTTACAATAATACATTTTATATTTAATTGTGGTTCTATCCGAAATGTGTAATTTTTTTAATTTTCGTTTGATGTCAAAATGACACATTAAACATTTTATTTTGATATCACATTTTGTTTCATATGTTATATGTAATTGAAAAATTCAATGTATTAGATAAATTTAAAAAACATATTATTACATTCTAAAATAATTAGAGGCACTAAGTAATCAAATAATATCTATAGATACTTTATTCATAAAGATTCTTCATTCATACGTGTTTAGACTATGTATGAAGGATCGTATGGATAAAGAAATATATTTCTAGCAGTTTATAAATAAAACTACGTATATAAAAATGTACGGCAGATAATATAGTTCTAGAACTCCTGCTGATTTGAGAATACAGTTAAAACTGTTCGAGCGTATGAGGCGATTTAAAGTTTAATTATGCTGTTAACATTATACATGCTCTGCTATAATATATATGTTTTCACAAAGTTGTTTTAAAGTTTTATAACATATATATTTGTCCATTTATTTTGACACATTTTATGTAGACAAAGTAGATAATGATCCAATAATAAATAATCAATAATAATCTAATCAATAATAGACAATAAAACTAAACAATTAGATTTACGTGATACATTGAAAATGAACGTTGGTGGTGTTCTGGAGTGTTGGTGTTCTGCTTATTAACATTCATTCATTAAGGTAGATAGATAACTTTTTTCCGATGTAATTAAAAAAATTCTTGAAAGAAAGCTATTTGAAAATGTAACTAATTTAAATTTAACAATAGTAAAAAATTAAAAAATTGCAATTATTGCCTGTTATTTTATAAACATTATTGTTGTATACATTAGGTAACACATCCTCGTCACATAAAATGTGGAAAAACAATAATATGACAAAAAAGATAATTTACAAATAATACTAAGTCTATCAAATATGGGACGGGAATTAAATACGATAGAGATGTATTAATGAATAAAAAAAGTATTATATTGTGAAGGAACTACAATTTAATATGCATATATATATATGCAATATTAAAACTAACATTTGTGTAGCTAAATTTAGTAACCACCCTTGCAATAATTCATTTTCAATTTTTACAAAATATTTCTAAATATTTAATTAAATTGTATGCCAATAATATAAAAATAATGATTGAAATTACAGTGAATATAGTGAAACTGTGTCAAACAAGAATTTAAATGATTTGTTAGTTTATAACAAACAAAATCAATATAGCAATATATACGTTGTTTAGTTAACTGTTGTAAAAGTTTTAACGTTAAAAAATGTTATAAATAAATGTGAACATTTTTTTTTTAAATATAGAAATATAATAATTAAAAAGTGGTCTTCCGGACTTATACATTATTTTTTCCATTTAATAACCTGTGCAGTAGTTTTTTTATATTTTAAATATACTATTTTAAAGTCTTACCGTAAATTGAACCGCTTCCTATAATGTTATTAATAAAATGAAGACAACAAAAAAATAGACATAATTAATACGATTTTATATATTGTTATTGAAATTATTATGAGACGATTTATAACATAAAAAACTACCGGAAGTGAATTATACACTATTCAGGTGACAGATTTTAATTTATCATAGAACGCATTGAGGCCCAAGAAATTTCACAAATAGTATAAATAGAGAAGCTATGGCAGCTAAAATTCATTCCGCTTCCAATTCTTGCCGTGTGCTATCGTCTACACTTTCCCAAGTCGCTATATTATTTTATCTTTATCTCATGGCGAAACTTTTCATTAACGCTGCTGATGTCACACGAGATTTGG